>PXYN01000281.1:0-264562 GCA_003056585.1 Lecanicillium sp. MT-2017a
ACGCCTGCGACCGAGCAGAGCGCAGCGGGCCGCCCGTAGGCGCTGCGACCCACCAAGAGCGGACAAAAACACACACCCGACATGCCAGACCAAGGAGAAAAGACCGAGGGTCGAAAGCCCACGGCCGGATGACATAAAACGGCACATGAGAGAGACCCCCCCCGCCCCGCGGGGAGGACAAGGAGAGAGAGGGGGAGGAAGGGGGAGGGTCGCGAGGAAAGGGCCGGGGGGGGGGGGGGGGGGGCGAAAATGCTGTTAACGGCCCTGCCTGGCAAGGGACCAGGCTAGGACGTTCGCTTTCGCAGTGGTACATTCTTTCAGGTTTTAGTGGCGCCTCTTACTATTTTTTTTGCCACGTCGGAAGGACAACTGCTTGGGTGCAACGTTTGGCTGGGTCCCGACTCTCGGGTCTCGCTCTGCGCCTCCCCATGAATCCTGCTGGTGCTGCTCTAGTGTGCGGCCGCCGCGTGTGTCCCTCGCCAGTCAATTGAGCTTGGAGAGTGAGAGATTCAGAAACTCTTAACTCTGTACATCCTGTTATTGACCCTCTTTGTCCATTGGCTTTGGCAGCTTCCATTTTGCCCATTGTCTGCTGCCACCGGAGCTTTACTAATGCCGCCACCTACAGGCCACGCCGCTCATATAAACTTCCTCCCCCGCCTACACGCTGAACGACTCGGTCTGATTCCGGGCGAGACCGACACCTTTGCGGACATTATAAACCTCTTGGCAGAATATGAAGGTATGGGGAATCTGCAATACACACGTATTGTGCGAAATTGCGACGCGCGAAACAAATCGCTAACCTACATTGTGCGGGAACATCAGGCGTCCTCGACCGACACGAGAGCCTCGCCGCCAACCTCGGCGCAAAGCTCACAGGGCCGCGCATCCTCAAGGGCATCGAGCGCTTCTTTGACGGGCCCATTAAAACCAACTCGCAGCAGCCCTTTGCCAACCCGATAAGCTGGATCGACGTCGTTGCCTTTGCCAAGGCGAATCCCAACGACTTTGTTCTCGCCTCCTTACCCAACGGCACCCGCTGCTGCCAGTTTCACTGCAAAGGCGTGCAAGTCGAGATCACCGAGGACGATTGGCGCCTGATATCGTCTGGCGCTCTCGATCGGTTCCCGCTCGAGCACCCCTTTGAAGAAGACGAAGTGGCCGAGCTTGCGACGCTGGATATCCTTGAGCAGAGAGCTGCGGTGCTGTATAAGCGCGCCGACGAGGTGGCGGCGCGGGCCCGGATACTACACCATCGCCTTGGTCAGAGACGAAATGACTTGGGCAGACGACGCGGCCACACTGACACCGGACCTCGATACGCTGGCCCTGTAGCAGGAGCCAGACAGCCAGGCCCCAACCCACCATATGACCTACACGCAGACCTCTTGCAGCAATTCCTCTCCACATCCTCCGCCTCTCAATCACGCTCCAACTCGGCCACGGCACCATCCCCAATTGGCATCCTCCCGGCTTCGCCATCAGTAAACTCGACACACCAGCACCGCCTCTCTGGCCAATCCGGCCGCTCAGGTACCAGCTATCCCGCGGAAGGCGGCGGCAGTGGCGCGGGCTCGGGCATAATTGACCACCGCGCAGAGTTTATACGGTCGCTGGTGACGCAAAAGGCCGACAAGCTGCAAAAGGGCGACCTCATCAACCCGCCGTGCGATCGATGCCGCCGGCTTAGGCTGGCGTGCGTGCGGCATCTTACCGCTTGCCAGGGCTGCACCAAGAAGCACGCCAAGTGCAGCTGGAAGTTTGTCACCGAGGACGAAATGACAATCTTGAAGCGAGAGATGGGTATTCGTGTCGATGCAGAGATGGAAGCCGGCACGGACACGAATGCGCCCGAGAGCACAGGGGGAGGAGGGCCGCCGTTGCGGTCGCCGACAGATGACATTCCGGGACCGTTGCCATTCGACCGGCCAGGCAGCCGCGCCGACACGGAAACGAGCGTATCTATTTCGTACAGCCCTGGACCGTTATCTAGTGCCAGGTCGGACCAGAGCGCGGACACGGGGCGACTGAGCTTGCCGCCGACGCACCCGGGACTTCCGCCGCCACCACCACTTATACGACGAGACCCGTCGAGACTGAGCCAGATGGCGTCTATTGTGGCCGATTCGGATTTCCATAGGCGGCCGTACCCGGGACCGTTGCAGCCGCCATCGAATTAATTTTTTTGCCATTTTTTCAACTCCAAGGTTGGGCGGATATTCGTGTTTTTTTGTATTTTGACGTACTGCATGTAGAATGCATATTGCGTCGAAGCAGCATGGGAATGGCGCAGACGTTTTTGTTATTTAACTTGCATTATTTTTGTGTATTGATGCACATGTGGAGGATGGAGTAATGAATATAATGACTAATTGAGCAAGCTGACTTGCTCTTGCATTTACTTCCCTTTACATTTGTCTTTTATATGGATTTCCCTCCTATTGAGAGCTACAACCTCATGAAAAGCCAAGCCTCTTGGTCTTGAGCTTAAAGTGCAACGGGAGCCCCACTTAAATCGCTCCGGGACGCCACGTTGTGTGGCCCAAGCATCGGTAAGCGGCAGAAAATGGACGCCTCGCCAGTGGACGGCGGGCGGCCTGCCGACGAGAAAAAAAATCGGGGCGACCTGTTTTTTTGTGACGAACCACTTGCCGCATCCCTTTCGCGTTTGCCCATTTAACCACCTTGACATTCGTTACGAGCCAACTATTCTCTATTTGACGACGTCCTTACGAGATCGAGATTACACGCATTCGAAGCCGATATTTGTAACCAGTCGCTTTGATGATACGCATTTGATTACAACCGCACGACCCGAAGGAGAAAACCAGCGTTCGCTGTGTGGGACAAGAG
This sequence comes from Lecanicillium sp. MT-2017a, assembly GCA_003056585.1. Taxonomy (NCBI): domain Eukaryota; kingdom Fungi; phylum Ascomycota; class Sordariomycetes; order Hypocreales; family Cordycipitaceae; genus Lecanicillium; species Lecanicillium sp. MT-2017a. Next base: position 2,857 of record PXYN01000281.1, read on the forward strand.
AAAAAGAAAACGTTTTGGCCAGGAAACGCTACGAAACTTGCCAACGCGAAGAATCGCCAACAAAACTCACGATACCATGGCGCAGCCACAGCCGGTATATGCGCCCGGGCAAGATGACCGCCGACCGTTCCAGCACTCGCATGTTCCTGCTGAGCATGCGGCGCTGGTGCAGTCGAGGGAGACGGGGGATGTGCTCCCGGACGACTCGCCTGCGCAGGCTCAGGGAGACGTCAAGGCGCTGCCGTTTGCCAAGTCGTGGGTGCATATGTTTGCAGGAGGGTAAGAAACTCAACAAGGCAGCAAGATATGACAGAAAGAGGGGAAACGACGAAACAATGCTAACGTCTGAACTTGCAGAGTCGGCGGCATGACCTCGGCCACAGTCACCGCACCCCTCGACGTGCTGAAAACCCGCCTCCAGTCCGACATTTACCAAGCGCAGATCCGCGCCTCGAAAATCGCCCAGACGCACTCGCGCAACCCCGTCCGCGCCGCCTTCTACCACCTCTCCGACACCCTGCGCATCCTGGGCATGGTGCGCCGCACCGAGGGCACCAAGGCGCTCTTCAAAGGGCTAGGTCCCAACCTGGTCGGCGTCGTGCCCGCGCGCGCCATCAACTTTTACGTCTACGGCAACGGCAAGCGCCTGATTGCCGAGCACTGGAACCGCGGCGTCGAGGCGCCCTGGGTGCATACCCTTGCGGCGGCGGCGGCCGGCATTGCCACCTCGACGGCCACGAACCCCATCTGGATGATCAAGACGCGGCTGCAGCTTGACAAGAATGTCTCGCAGCGCAGCGGTGGCGAGATGCAGCGCCGCTACAGGAACAGCTACGATTGTGTTAAGCAGATTTTGAAAGAAGAGGGCATCCGCGGCATGTACAAGGGCATGAGCGCCAGCTACCTGGGCGTCGCCGAGTCGACGCTGCAGTGGGTGCTGTACGAGCAGATGAAGGCGTACCTTGCGCGCAGGGAGGATCGCCTCGTCCGCAGCGGCAGGGAGAGGACGAGGTGGGATAAGAGTGTCGAGTGGACGGGCAAATTTGGGGCTGCGGGCGGCGCCAAGTTTATTGCTGCCATCCTGGCGTATCCTCACGAGGTGCGTATTTTGCAAAAAAAAAACTAGACAAATGTTTTGCGTACTAACTGATATTTCCTAGGTCGCGCGAACTCGACTCCGTCAAGCACCCCTGGCAGACGGCAAGCTGAAATACACTGGCCTCGTACAGTGCTTCAAGCTCGTCTGGAAGGAAGAGGGCATGATGGGCCTCTACGGCGGCCTGACGCCTCATCTGCTGCGAACCGTGCCCAGCGCCGCCATCATGTTTGCCATGTATGAGGGCATCTTGCGCCTATGCGACACTCCTGCGTAAGGAAGCAACAAACACCTCATTTTCGTGGACGGCTAGGATGGCCGTTCCTGTAGCATTACCCTGCGGCATATACACTGTACATTATACCGAGGCCGTTGTCCCATCTCATTATTCGATTTCGACGGAAAGAAATGGAACCAAAGCCCACTCAGAGACTACAACCTCTCACGAGGAAAGGGGAGGACCAGTAAAGAAAGAAAACCATGTATAGTTGGGCATCCTTGGGACGGGAGCAATGGCGTTATTAGGCTTGGGCATGAATATCCTAGATTTTGTAATATACCTTACTTGGATAAATGAACATACACATTTGCATCTTCACTGTCTATTATATACTCACCTCTTATACTCCGTCTTCGGCTGCTTATATACCATTTAGTAGTTGTAAAGCTTGAAGCCCAACAGTGGGGCCGCATGCGCCGAGAGAGGCGAAGCAGCAACGTCATGCCAACCGCCGGTGTCCCCTCCACTTTAAGTTTCCATCCTGCTGCATCGACACGGTAATTATCGACTGCGCCAATATTTGCTGCTGTATGGTACCCGGATAATTCGAGTCTCCTTTCACTCTGAAAGTACAAAGTACATATCACCAGAGGCTCGCCAAGCTGTTGTGGAGCCACTGCCAGCGAACAAGGCCCGTCTGCTTGCATCTTGGCGTTTGCGACTTTGTTGCCCCAAACCAAGGCTCGTCATTTTCTCTTCCTTTCAACTCTATACCGCATTTTAATTTGCGTTTTGAAGCTACAGGGAGCACACTTTGAGCGTAATTCTGTCCGACACATAAGTCTCGGACTCGGATATCGGGAGACAGATTCAAGATGCCGTGGAGAGACCAGTTCAACAAGCTCAAGTATGAGTTCAATACCATGATGGGCGACCGCCCGCCGCAGCAGCAGTACTACCAGCAGCAGCAGTATCCGCCTCAACAATATCACCAGCAGCCATACCAGCAACAGCAATACCCTCCACCTCCGCCGCCACCTCAGCAAGGACAATACCCTCAAGGCCCTGGACCGTCGGGCCATGGCGGGCCGCCACCCATTCCGCCTCACCCTCCGCGCATCATCTGGCAGCCGCGCTTCCAAACTGATATACCAATTACCCAGGAATGGGACGCCAAGCTTGGTAACGGGCCGGATGGATGGGGAAATCAGGAACTGCAGCATTATACTGCCGATCAGAACAATGCTTTTCAGTAAGTCGGTCCCAGCCCGAACAAGACCCTTCAATTCTGACCAGGGCACGCAGCACACCTGATGGGCGGCTCGTCCTGAGAGCCATTGTCAACGATAGAGCCAACGCCACGGATCAGCGATATACATCCGCTCGTCTCGTCAGCCGGCAAACCCTCTCCCAAGACCGCGGCGTCCTCACCGGCATCATCACCTCGCCCTGCGCGCAGGGTATATGGCCGGCCTTCTGGCTGCTCCCGCAAGAGCCGTTTGCGTGGCCCACCGACGGCGAAATCGACATTGCCGAGACGTGGAACGGCGACCACGAGAATCACTCGTGCCTGCACTGGGGCCAGCACCACGAGCCGGACAAGCACCGTGTTCTCGGCACGCGCATCCCGGACATGCACGCCCGCCCGGTCAGGTACGACTTTGCCTGGGATCAGCATGGTGGGCAGCCTGGGCAAGGGCGTATGATTTGGTATATTGATGGTCGGCCGGTGATGAAGCACACGGTTCCGCAGGGGACGAGGCCGCTGCGTGAGATGACGGTGCTTTTGAATGTTGCCATGGGTGGGAATGTGTGCGGCGGCAAGGTTCCTGTGCCGGGGTACTATGATATGGTTGTCAACTCGCTGTTTATAGCGGATGAGATGGAGCATGGGGGATGGGGGAGGTTTGATCATGACTGGGCGCATCCCGGCGTGCCCCTTGGAAATACGTACTAGATTTTGATAGTGCAGAAGAATAAAACAACGACTGAGATGTTGAACTGGGAAGAATATTGACACTTGATGATATTAGAAAGTCAACTGGGGACGTTCGATTTATTTGGCCATGCCAGCTGGCCGCGCCAACATTTGCCAGGCGAATGCGTTTGCACGGTCCAACAGCAGCCTCGCACTATTTAAAGAGAAACACATTTCTTCCACATATATCTTCGTTTTTACACCTACATCTCATCAACTTTATCTTGCAAGCCACAGTGCTCCAGTTCACTCACACCTTGCACCACCGTTTGAACTGTCGTACGACGCATCTTAACTATGGCTTGCGCGAACCAAGCCGAGTATCTCAATGATCTTCGCTCCAAGAGAGACCTGAAACTCATCGATACCATTGATGAACTACGATCTCAAGGCGTCAGTCAGTTTATCTCCCTCCCTCAACTTATCGTCTGTGGTGACCAGTCCTCTGGAAAGAGCTCTGTCCTGGAAGCCATCTCGGGCGTGCCCTTCCCTTCAAAGAGCAACCTTTGCACCAGGTTCCCGACCGAAGTCATATTACGCAAGGATGCTGTTGCCCAAACAATTGTGTCCATTGTCCCTCACCCCGATAGCACTGCGCAAGAAAAGGAAAGATTGGCCAAGCTCCGTACGACCCTGACAGATTTCCAACGACTTCCTCAGCTGATTGAGGGCGCCCATGATGTCTTGGGGCTCAATGGTAGCTCTAGCGCTTTCTCAAAGCACGCTCTCCGTGTTGAGGTGTGCGGCCCAAAGCTTCCTCATCTTACAATCGTCGACCTACCCGGACTTATCCACTCTGCCAACAGGCAACAAACGACCGCAGATGTGACTGTCATCAGGGGTGTCGTTTCGCGCTATATGCAAGAGCCGAGAAGTATCATACTCGCGGTGATTTCGGCCAAGAACGACTACGCTAATCAGATTGTTCTCAATATGGCCCGCGAATTCGACGAAAACGGCTCACGAACGCTTGGCGTCATTACCAAGCCTGACACTCTCCACCCTCGATCAGAGAGTGAGAGGACATACCTCAATCTTGTGAGGAACAAGGAAATTCATCTCGGCCATGGATGGCACGTTGTAAAGAACCTAGACTCTGATCAAGGTATTGCAGGGCTTGCTGAGCGTCATGCCAAGGAAGAGGAGTTCTTTGCCACCGGCTCCTGGGCCACGCTGCATGATTCATGTAAGGGTATTGACAGTCTGAGAAAGAGGCTGAGTGGCGTTCTCTTCCAACAGATATCTGCAGAGCTTCCCAAGCTCTTGGATGAGATTTCCACCAGAAAGAGGATCTGCGAGATGGAGCTTGCTAAGCTGGGAGAGCCACGAGAAAACGTCAACCAGCAACGCCGTTACCTAGCTCATTGTGCTGCGACCTTCCAAAGCTTGCTAAGCGATGCGTTGCATGGAAACTACGATGATCAATTTTTCGAGTCCGTTGATACTTCAAATGCATACAACAAACGAATTCGGGCCATTGTGCAAAATCTGCTGACAGAGTTTGCCGAGTACATAAAGGAGCACGGTCGACTGCACCGCGTTGTTTCCCGCTCTTCGCTCAGCAAAGGACGTGGATCAGAGATTCTCATGACTGAAGATGACTTTATCAAAAACATTTCAAATCGGATGCGTGAGAGTAGAGGTAGGGAACTGCCTGGTATGTTTAACCCGTCTGTGATCTCAGATCTTTTTCGTGAGGAGTCGCGGCTCTGGGAAAACATCACCATGAATGCGATCAAAGGGCTCTGGCATGATGTGAAAGATGCTATGCAGCATCTTGCGTACCACTGTGCAGATAAATCAACTGCGAAGTCCATATTCGAACGTATTGTCGTTCCCGAGATGACGGGATGTTTGCAGAAGATGGACGCAGAGATTCAGAAAAACCTGAAATCCCACAGATCTGTGCATGCTATTACTTACGACCGCTACTACACAGAGACTCTGAAAAAAATTCGAATGGAAAGATACACTCGACAAATTACAACGATTATCAAACAAGATGTATCAGATGACAAAGTTAACGAAGATACGCTGATACCTAAACTTGTAAGGATCCTGGCAACCTGCCAGGATAACGCGGATTCCGAGTTTACGGCCGTCGAAGCACTGGACATGTTGAACGCGTACTACAAGGTTGTGATCAAGCGTTTCATCGACCAAACTGCCGCTGAGGTTGTGGAAATTTGCTTCTTGCAAGCATTACCCGGTATATTTTCTCCCACGGTTGTGGCAAGCATGGAAGAGAAACTGATCAGTCGCCTTGCTAGCGAGACGCAAGAGTGCATTGCCACACGTCAGGAGTTGAACCAGCAGATTGCAATTTTTGCCCAGGGTGAGGCGACTTGCAACAAATTTATGCTTCTGAGAGAACCAGGCAAGTACAGCGCCAACTTTCTGACCGTTATCGTGCTAACTTGTGGACCTGATAGAATCTGACTCTGAAGAAGAAGAAGAAGACGCTGATGATGGTTCGGAAGCAATAGCTGTAAACTCGCAGGTGCATTATGTGAGCGATGATGACGAAAATGGCGAGGAGAGCAGCCTATTTGTGCCGCCTCCAGCAAATACTTCCCGCTCTCAGAGGAAGCGACGTCGTGGAACAACTTTACGTGACGAAAGAATGCGTGGCAAAAGGAGGACGACGGTCAAGACCGAGGAGTGAAGGCAAGATTATTAGTGCTAGCGATTGGTTACTAAATCTTTGCTATTTCTATTATTTGGGATTAGAGACATTTAGCGTGAAGGGTTGGGAGGCGTAAATTGCGTTTGGATGAACCTGCACAGAAGTCACATTGCTTGCTCGCATACTATGAAGAGGAATAAGCGGAAACAGCTGCTTTTCTAGAATTACTGGACCACATCATTAGCTATATTAAGAATATCAAAGACATGGAGTTCGATTGTATTGCACAAGTGGTATGCCATAGCATTTAAAAAAATTGAAACCTTCTGAGATGCTTCAGGAGAGCGGGTTGTGTAGAAATACCCTGTACCCCCAACACGCCGCCCACGAAACTCCCCACCTTGAAGGTCAGGCGCGTCTTCCAACGAACTTTATCGCGACATCTCACATCGGGCTTGGCGCATCACAACAACATGCCCTTTTTAAAACTACGAGATGGTGCAGAACTATTCTACAAGGACTGGGGGCCCCGCCAAGGTTCAATCGTCACGTTCTCTCACGGCTGGCCGTTGAGCAGTGACAACTGGGATAGCAACATGATAGACATCTCCAACAAGGGCTACCGAGTCATCGCGTATGACCGCCGAGGACACGGCCGGTCAACGACGACGTGGCAAAATAACAGCGTGGACGCGTTTGTTGACGACCTGGATGAGCTTCTTACATACCTCGACGTCAAAAACGCTGTCATGGTAGGCCATTGCCACGGTGGCGGCGAGTTCGTGCGGTATCTGGGAAGGCTAGGCACGGGTCGCGTGCGGAAGGCGGTTCTCGTCGGCGCCATTCCGCCCGTCATGATCGTAACAACATCCAACACTGATGGGATCGATGCCCGGTGCTTTCCCTTATTTCAGTCCAAGATGCTCAACGACTGGCCGCAAACCTTCCTGGACTGGAGCAGGGACACGTTATTTTCCACCAGAGGCCCGGATGAGCTGGGAAGCGAAGGCCAGACCATGCACCTGTGGCAGCAGGGCATGCAGGCGGACATGAAGACGGCGTATGATTGCTGTCGCAACTTTGCGTTTATGGACTTTACGGAGGATCTGAAGAAGATTGACGTCCCTGTGCTTGTGCTGCACGGGACCGATGACGCCGTTGTGCCCATTTCTATTAGTAGTGAGCGGGCAGTCCAATATTTGCCCAAGGGAACTCTCAAGGTGTATCAAGGCGGGTGTCATATGATACACATGATTAACTTTGCCGAGTTCAATAGCGACTTGCTAGACTTTATTAAAACTTAAACTGCTATTGATTGGACTTGATGACGGTTACTTCTGAGCTGGAAAATACCAATAGCAAGGCTACGAGGCGCATTTTGGGAAGTTTTACAGTATTCCATACACTGGCAATTGTACCGCTGCACTCTCATTAGTATCCAATATGAACTGTCGTCTGGGTTCGACAATAAAACAATTGACATCTATATCTGTTGATATATACATTATGCTGCAAGCGCGTGACGTGAAGTCGCAGCGAGGTATCGTTTCGTTAAGACATGTCCACATCATTTCCAAGTCGCAACAGCGACATAAACGCCAAACTATAAAACAAATAGACCGTCCTGTATTGGCTCCCCACCAGTCTGCATCTCATTTAAACCACAAAAAGCTCCATGTCGCCAAAGCGGAATTGCTTGCGCACATCAATCTTGTACCCAAGCTGCGCCTGCATCTCCAACGCCCGCGTCAGAAACCGATGGGCCCTCTCTATGTTCCTGCCAAAGCTCATCATGCCTTGGAACCGCGCGAGGACCCAGTCGCGATGGCTCTGCGAGTCCGTCTCCAGCGCGGCCACAAACAGCGGAAACGCTACAAGCATCAGCCCGTCAAGGCCCTGGTGCTTGTAGGTCTGCATCGCGAGGTTCACGATGATGCTTATGTGCGATGCTACTGTGGACTCGTCTGTGTCAATGGTGCTTTCATCGACAACGTGCGCGTCGCGGCGCATGCGGTGAAACTCTAGCAGCACGGCATAGTAGTGCGGCACAAAGGCGCGGATGTTGGTCGTGACACGGTGTGAGTTGTCCGTCTGCGTGGAGAGCTCGGTCGCCACGGCCAACAGCTCGGCGTGCTGCTCACCCACCTGCTCGATTGCGTCCTGAACAATGGGGACTCTCTGCCGAGCGTCGTTGCCATCGAGGTTGGCAATTTCTGCGACGAGGTAGCGCAGCTGAAAGCACGAGCCAATCAGGCCAAATACTCCGCGGTTTTCAATGTCGTCAATGAGCTCCGCTTGGGGATAGCTTTCGCCCCAGACGGTGCGGAAGAGTGAATGCGAAAAGCGATGCAGTCGGAGGTATGAGTCGACTGGCGAGGCGGAGGGGTCATGGGCATGCAGAATCGCATGCATCGTTCTATTCACCTGTCCACCTAAGCCGTATGTTGAACCGGCTGCGTCGAGAGTTGCTATGTAGATGAGCATGCGAGCCGAGAAGAGTGATAGGGGTGGACTTTGTGATGCAGTCACCAGCGCGTTGCTCATCGATGGCGACCCGCTCGGTGGCTTCTTGACCTGGGCCGGCCAGTCTCTGCAGCGGTGCTGGATGATGAGCGCGGCGCCGGTGAGGTGGTTCATCCAACCCGCGCACTCTGGGTCGCCATACTTCAGTTCATATAGTAGCATCAGATGCAGCGCTGCTAGGACGACGTCGAGATCCAAGTAGGTGTTCCCTTCTCCTGTGCCAATGGTATCAGCCATCATGCGTAGCGCTGCCGAGTAATGGCCGAGTGGCGTCCACGATCCGGGAGATTTGTCGACTACATGCGACCCAGTCCTCCGGTATTGGATTTCGCGGCCGCCGAGTGCCAGGAGACCACGCATAACCAACGGATCGCGCTCGGCGAGAGTAAATATTACGGAGTAGATTGACCAGTCGGGGTTCTTGGTGTGCTGGCGTTTCGCAAAGGCTGTTCTGTAGTAGCGAATGGCTTCGTGATCGTGAGAGGTAAGTTCTAGTGAGCACGCCGCATTACCGACGACGGAGAGCTGCATCGGCAACGACGAGCTCTCGTTCCATGACGGCAGGTTCAGCAACCACGGCTGACTGGTGACAAGCGCGCCGTTGCTTGATGATACAGTAGTCGCTGCCTGCGCTGCGGGAGTCAATCCGCCGGCGGACTGCGCCTTGGCCACTAGCGACTGCCGTTTATCGCGAGGCTCGTAGTCACACAGAAGCCTCAGCCGGATACAACGTAAACACTTTGGTCGCTTCTCATCGCACTTGACTTTTTTGGTGCGACATGTCCAGCAGCCATTGCGCGACCTGGGCCCGTTCCGTCCACGGCCGCCCTCTGCGCGGCTGCTCCGCGCCGTGTCTTCCCCGGCGTCGTCTCCGGCGTTGGACGAGCCTGAGCCAGCGGCGGCAGCGGAATTGAATACGGAGCCGGCGCCCGGGCTGACAGGGCTCTGTTGGTGCGTTACTGATGTGTCAAATGTGTCACTCTCTGACATTCGCTCGACACGATTAGCTCCGGCAGTGCTGCCAGCGGCGGTGGAGGAAGCAGCTAGTGAAGGCGACGGGCAATCAAAGCCGGCTTGCCAAGAGCCGATCTGGGTTGATGCTGCAACAGCGGCCTCAGCTGTGGCGGCGCGGGTCTCAGACTCCAATAGCGCCTCCTGCAGGCGACGAAACCGACGCAGCGTGCGCACTTTCTGGGCCGTGGAGGTGCGGTATAGATGGCGCTTGGGGCGATAGCCGAACACTGTCGCAGTCCGGCGGGTGCTGCTGACAGAGGCCGGGGCTGTCAGACGATGATTTGTGCTGGGCTTGGGCTGCTGCAGGGTGCAATTACTGCTGCTATTGCTTTTGCGGCTGCTGAACCTTGCGTGGTGCGTCGCCGAGAGCGTTGGCTTTGCAGGAGGAGACGAGGTTGGCGAGCGTCGCGAACCTGGGGCCTGTCTTAGCGTCATTTGGGCGGAGTATTGCCGATGGTCGGCAAAGGTCGCCTGGGGGCGGTTTTGTAGTTGACTCGTTAGCGGTGCTCCAGCGTCTTCTGTCTGCCCGCTGAGCCGCTGGCGTCGCCTGTTAGTCGAGCCGATCGGCTCCGGAGTCAAGTTTAAACTGGACCTTGTGGCCCCGGTCCGGTGGGCTGCGCCGCGGGGTCTTTCGTCTGAAAGAGGGTATAAGTTTGCCGACGGAGGAGGCTATCGGCTGGCGCGGAGTGGAAGAAGCAAGATGGAAAGAGGAATAGAAAGATGACGGGGAAGCGTGGCCGGGACAAGACCCTTTTTATTTTCCCCGGAGTTGCGATGAAGCTTTAGACGGTCGGCAACCCGCACCCTGGTCGCGCCGACCCGATCGCCGACGCCGGCCAGATGTGCTTCCCCATGCTTGGGGTTCCTGTGTCGTTGGAGAAATTGTTTCGAGATGAAAGCCGACTTGGGGAAGAAGACTGGGGATTTGGTCGGCAACGGCTGGGGTACCTGGATACGGTACACGGACCGGTTATCGTGAACCGTCATGTGCCTGACTATATATTCAACTTGGTCGCCGTGGAAGATTCCAGCTGTTCTGTCAGACTACATCTCATATTCTCGCTCGTGACCGGCTTTCAATTACAGTACAAGTCCGACAGCGATTCACATTCATACACATCATGGGTTCCATCTCAAGAGACAGCCTTGAGGACGCTCAACACCTCGTCATATCTTCCCTGGAGACACTGAGACCGGAGCTGCACGACATCAACAAGGCCATCCACTCGCACCCCGAGACTTGCTACAAGGAATTCTTCGCTCACGACACCATCACCGGATACCTTGAGAAGAAGGGCTTCAAGGTTAGCCGTCAAACATATGGCCTCGACACGAGCTTTGAGGCGCAGATCGGCGAAGGTGGTCGCCAGGTCGTCTTTTGCGCAGAGTACGACGCTCTTCCTGGCGTCGGCCACGCTTGCGGCCACAACCTCATCGCCACTGCTTCCATTGGTGCTTTCTTAGCTACCTGCCACGTCCTTAAGGAGCTCAATATTGCTGGCCGCGTCCGCATTCTCGGAACCCCCGCCGAGGAGGGCGGCGGCGGCAAGGCCAAGCTCATCGACGCCGGAGCCTTTGACCCGCCAGAGGACATTGCTGCTGCCATCATGGCGCACCCTTCGTCCAGCAAGGCCAGCCTCGGTGGTGGCCGTGGCTTCGAGGGCCTGGCGGGCATGAAGCTCATTGCCGCCCACAAGTTCAAGGTCGAGTATCATGGCAAGTCGGCCCACGCTGCCGCCGAACCATGGAATGGCGTCAATGCCCTCGACGGGTCGGTGTCGACTTACAACAATATTTCCATGCTGCGCCAGCAGATTCGCCCCGATGAGCGCATACACGCTATTATCGAGCAGGGTGGGCTCACACAAAATGTCATTGCCGACTATGCGAAGATGAGCTTCAACGTGCGCGCGCCGACTATTAGAGGTGCGGATGCGCTCTTGGCCCGTGTAAAGAAGTGCATCGACGCTGGCGGCGAGGCTTCCGGCTGCAGCCTCACTTGGGAATGGTAAGTTATCATGCGTCATGCATACTAGCTTATTACGTATTATGTTTCTAACAAACATTGACATTAGGCTACCGACATCGATGAACCTCCGTGCAAACGATACCCTCTGCCAAACATACGTCAACGACATGGCAAACATGGGCGTCAAGGTTGCCGTCCACACTGCGGAGCCCATTCCCGGCTCAACGGATATGGGTAATGTCTCGCACTACGTGCCCAGCTTCCACGGCGGATTCGTCATTCCCGATTCAAGCGACACCGTCATCCATAACCCCAACTTTACGGTGGTCGCTGGATCGGACAGGGGCCACGAAGCGGCGCTTAAGAGCGCAAAGGGTATGGCGATGCTGGCCCTTCGGGTTCTGACGGATGCCAACATTGCGGCGAAGGCACGCGAAGACTTTGGAAAGCCTGACGAGGAGGACCTATAGCTTTGCTTTATTCATAGACAGTGCATGGCATAGCGTAAAATAGAATATAGAATTAATCGTTACATTATCGAGTACAGTATTTTATTATCCATCAAGTGTGTAGAGGTAGCACTTTTCCCGTATCTCTACGCAGTTATCCAACCCGACATTGATTCTTGTCAACGCGTTCAACATTATTCGTAACAGCGCGTCTTTCCTAAATCCATATTCTGCTTCGTTCTATTATTATTTTGTTTGTCGTTCATGGGCAACGTGCGGTGTAGTTTCCTTAGCTGGACAGTAGCTAAGCGTTGCATGCGCCTCCTGATCCCTCCGAGCCAGACATCATCTTGGCCATGGCTTCCGGGCAAGGTCCGCTTTCGCAAAAAGCTTCAAAGATGCACACGGCGGTGCAGACCTCGGCGCGGCACGGCTTGCAGCGCTGCGAGCAGCCCTGCGGCAGGTCGCCCTCGGGGGCTTGATAGCCTATCGAGCATGCCACTGCTGCGGCGCCACCTTGATTTTTAGCGGTAGGCTCCATGTAGCATTGTGTCAACGGGCAGCTAGAGCTCAGCTGAGATTCGACGGGATTCTCGACACTGCCGGGCTTGTCGGCCGCGGTCACGGCGGCGACGCAGACGGCGAGGAACGTGAAGGATCGCATATTGATGAGTATGTTTGTTTAGGAAGTTGATGTAGATGATATGACGAGATATCAAAACAAGGTTATTTTGTAGCTTGATACGAGGTGGGCGAGGCAGGGAGGCTGGCTCGTATTATATAGTTCAGCTTGGTGGCAAGCTTGTCCATTTCCAGAACGAGAAATGCGCCCGCCACTCTACTGGGGTTGCATCGCCAAGCCCTGCGCTGTGCGAGGTTGTCAGGCGGCATATGCAAAAATATGGCACTATTACTGCGGGGAGCAATGTAAATGGTATGCACGAGTGAGCCTATTTGTCTCTCCCTCGCTGTAATGCTACTCTCGGTGGGAGGGAAGAGCAATAAAAATAGACGCAAGGACTCCTGCCTCCCTATTATACCTGGCCCCGCCATTCCGCGTATGTCTCACCTGATAGTAGCCACTGAGACTATGTCTCCGTTCGGGTACCAGCGGGCATTTCATATTCAGCCAAGCATAGGAGGCGGCAGATGTGCCAAGCAGGCCCTCGTACAATTATTTTGCGTGACCACCCCTTTCTTCTGGTATTAGAACTTTACGCACAGCAAAAGTTCCCCAACTCGCTACGTACCTGATGACCGTTTCAAAAACGTCATCGCCAAGCCGCGGGCGATGGGCGCTGACTGTGGGGTTACTATGCATCCTTGAGGGGACTGGGGGCGGAACCATTACCTTCTACGAGGCCACAAACATCCAACTGGTGCGATTGGCCAGAAACTCTGTTTGTCTATTACAGACCGTATTACTTGACAGAAATCGAATCGGCTAGTCCGTACACTGTACCTAATGTGTACCTAATGTGCGACTCTGCGCTAACCAGTACAAGCAGGAAACCGCGCTGGCCTTTTCATCGTGCCGAGCAGCCACTTTGAGCACGGCGTCAATTCCATGTATGCTTTTCAGGATGGGGAAAATGAGCCCTGTATCGCATTGAAAGGCCTCAAAGGTAACTAATGCATGCATTTTGCATGTATTGACAATCACATGTGGTCAACCTAACTCGAAGATATCCTGCTTTGCGATAACACACTGCGTCTCTTTAGAGTTGAACCCCACCCAAACCAGGCTGTAGAAGGCGGGTCCACGGATTCGCGGGGACTTCTCTAAGTGCGAGGTGGCTAGAACTTTTGACAATACTCTAACTTGCTCTTTATTATGAATTACAAGTAAGGAATTCGGACCAGCCTTTTCATCCAACATCTTACATAGGTAGCGGTTGTCAGTCTCTTCAAAAATGGGCGACGTTAAATCTACAGACATGTCCTCAGGCCAAGGTGCGGACAAGTTCTTTAACGAAGAGTTTGGGAAGTTCGCGAAAGAGCAATTGGAAACATGGAAGGTCCCCGGCATCACAGTGGGCGTTGTGGACGGTGAAGACATATTTGCAGAGGTACTTTGCCCTCACTGGCCAGACTGTGGGTTTAACTGACATGCGTTCCAGGGCTACGGCTTTGCCTCGCTGCCAGACAAGGTGGCAAGAGCAGACACGTTGTGGTACGCAGGGTCAACGACGAAGGCGCACCTTGCCGCGGCAATTGCTATACTCATTGACTCCAAAAAGTACCCTCAGCTGGCCAACGGCTGGTCGACAACACTCTCGTCGATTATGCGTGAGGACTTTGTGCTGCAGGATGAATGGGCCACCGCCCACCTTACCTTGGAGGATGCCGTCTGCCACCGCACAGGCTTTGGTGCTTATAACAACCCCAGCATACGTGAAATTGACGGTCGGCAGGCGACTGTGAAGGAAATTGTACGCACGTTGCGCAACTTCCCGTCGTGGCACGAGCCGCGTACCGAGTTCCTCTATTGCAATTACATGTACGTTGTCCTGTCACATGCCGTGGAGACCATCACGGGGAAACCGCTCGAGGAGACGCTGCGCGAGCTCATCTGGGAACCACTTGGCATGAAAAACACCTACTTTACCGTCGATGACGCGCAAAAGGCAGGCAATTTTGCAGATGGATATTACTTTGACGATAAGGCGGGCGAGTTCAAATGGGTTGCGCCGTTGACGCTTGTCGAAGTCAGCGGCGCCGGAGCCATTATCAGCAGCGCTCGCGACTTTGCCAAGTGGGTGAAGTGCCTCGTCAATGAGGACAAGGTCTTTTCTGAGAATGTACACAAAGACATTCGCAATCCCAGATCCATCGCCAGAGGACCCTCTACTACCGGCGACTTTACTCTCTACGGCCTCGGCTGGGAGCGCACAATGTACAAGGGCCATGTTCTGTACAAGCACAGTGGTGGCGTGCATTCGGGCAGCTCTATGGCCATCTGGCTGCCCGAGAGCAAGTTTGGCGTCGTCGGGTTTGGTAACACGGCCCTGACGTCGTACGCGGCCACGAATGCGCTTCTCTATCGGCTCATTGACCAGAAGTTGGGTATTCCCGAAGCAGACAGAATCGACTTTGTCAAAGAGTACGTCACCCCGTCCCACGCATAGCTGAGCACTCTTGCGATGAAAGGTAATTTGCTTGCTAACATAGGAAATAGATGGGGCAGCTCTATTAACGGACGGTCCAAGGAAGGCGAAGACCCCGTTAAAACTGTCTACAAAGACAAGGGCTTGCCCGAGCCTCCTTTGCCGTCACCCTTTACCACCGAAGAACTTGTCGGGGCCTACTCAGATCCGGCATGGGGCGAGTTGACATTTGAGCGTCGCGATGATGGCAAAAAAGTCCTCGTTGCGAGCCGACCCGAGATGACCTGGAAGTGGGAGATGGGATTGATCCATGCGTCTGGTGACCATTGGGTCGCCAGCATAGAGACGACATTAACCCCCGATTTGCCTGGGGAATATCTGCCTGCCAAGTTCGTTCGCGGACCGGACGGGAAGGTATCCGAGCTGGTGGTGGACTGGCTGGATTCCTCAAGTGGGAAGTTGCAGTGCCGAGCCGTGTTTAAACGGGCAGCATAGGTCTTTCGTGGTGTTGGGACTACATAAAGGCATGTCCATCAACATGACTAAATATCAATCATGTTGGAAGAAATAGACTCTTTTGGTATCATGTCAGTGGAAACACTGTATGCTACACATTATTGATACATGATAGTGTCCCTTGAAAGAGAAGTCTTGTTGACCCATACGAGGTTCCAGCATTTCCCTTTCGTAATATCTTTGCAGGATTCTAGTAGGTTGTGTATTTTGACGACTTGTAAGAATGCAAGGCTTGAAAGGTCTGAAAGTATTTATTGCTTGCATTTTTATAGCTAAACAGCTACGATTTTTGACTGTTTCGCCCACGTTATGGGCGGTTGTTTTTTTCGAAGTCAAGACGCAGGGTACCTCCGTGACCCCTGCACCATGAAGCTACCCCACCTCCACTCAGACACACTCGCGCACTCAACTCCGCGATCCATCACGATTCGCACGCGTGAGCCATATCTTGCGCCCGCTACAGCAACATTAAGGCCACTCGCAGTTTCTCTTGCCTGACAACCGCGCAGAGACTGACATAATCTCCGGTTTATCTACGCCCCGATGCACCACTCATGTCGCATACGGCCAAGCCACAGCCGTCAAAGCGCTTCCAGGTCCCGCGTGCTTGCGACCGCTGCAAGAGCCTGCGCCGAGGCTGCAGCGAGACTCGACCGTGCCGGAGATGTGTCAAGGCGGGCCTCTCACAGCAATGTCTGTCTTCGATGCCCGGTCCTGTGAGGCCGGCACCTAGTGTGCCGTTTCGCGAGTGGGAAGACGCCCTCCGGAAGCTCAACGATCTGGTCCAGGATATGGCCATCATCGATTATTGCGCCGATCGCTTCTTTGAGCGCCTGCACCCGACAATTCCTATTCTGACGAGGACCTATGTTGAAGAGTTGAAGAGTGAATCTCTCACGGCTGCCGGTGCGGAGGCGCGTTGCACCCTCGCTGCCATGTGCTCGCAAGTTCTCATCCAGACAGAGGACCCTGCCGGCGTCTTTCATCAAAGCATTTTTCCAGAGAAGAATGGTGGATATGGCAGGCATTTGTTTGAGAATACCCTCTTATCCTACAGGTGCCTCCCGCGTCAGTCGAATCCTACTGTGAACCACTGCCTGACAGCGTTTTTCCTGTATGCTTGCCAGGTCCGACTCTCACACCACAGCCAGGCCTTTGTGTTTCTACGCGAAGTTACGACGCTATTGACTCTTCTGCGTGTCTCAGAGACGGAGACAATCGCAAAGGGGATTGCTGATCGACTATTCTGGGTGGCCCTCATCTCGGAACGCTCGCACGCCATTCGATATAGCCGACCAACGACTCTTCAAATCACGCTCGACACGCCTGGATTTGAGACCGGAGACTCCTCACTAGATGGATTTTGGGCTCTGGTAGGGCTCTTCAGACCTATAGACACCACAGTTGTGGCACTGCTGAATAGGGAGCTGTTTGCGGAAGAGCCTTCGCGGGAGCTACTCAATCGCGTCGAAACGGCCGTAAACGCCGCCATAAAAACTTCCGTATCTCTACTAGATACACAAAAAGCCAATTTGAGAATCACTCAACTGTGGCTACGCGTCATCATTTGGCAGCTCCGGCTTCGGCTGGGGTACCTGACCGATGAGTCGTACCAACACAGCTTGACGTACCAGTACCCGCTCCTCATTGCCAAGGATTTGGTTCTGTCAACGCGAGACCTACCCATTGAAAGCATTCGGGTACACGGAGTGGGGATTACGGAGAAACTCTTTGACATTGCCTCGGCTGTTATTGATGTCCTGGCAAGAATCCCGTTGCGCGACACTGCCAACCGCGGAATGTCTCTCGATGCCCCACCAGAAGAAGACTTGTTGTACGTACGGCATATTGTACGTCAGCTGCCAGATGGACATGAAATATACGATAATCTTTTGGAAAAGCACATTCAGCAAGCATTGCCTCAGTTCACTTCGTCTACAGAATCTCGATAGAGCACAGCTGATTTCATCTGGAATTGAGCGCTGCCATATGCGCTGTAACCATGAAAGTTCTACTCGGTACTATATGGATCAATCTCCGTCTTAGCAAAGCGCCTGGCGGGCACTTTGCGCTCGAAAAGCATATCAAGCTCGGCATACGTGCGGCCCTTTGGCTCAGGCAGTCTAAAATACGCCCAGACCGCCGACAGGAGGCATGTTCCTGCCCAGAAGAATGCACTGCGAGCACCCCAGTCCCAGGCGGTCTTTGAAAGCTGATAGTTTGTCATGACATTGACAAATATGTTGCTTGCATTGTACGCCGCTCTCGCCAAGACGATTGTCTTAGCCTTTAGTCGCGTGGAGGACAATTCCGAAACCAAGGAATACGTCACAGGGCCGACGGTAAAGTCGTACACGAAAGTGAAGACAATGAGTAACGCTCCGATAGCCCAGACCGCACCATCTCCCTTGGGGAATGATAGGCAGCCGACAATCGTCAGCAGAAGAAACTGGAAGCACAGACCTCCAAAATGAATCTTGCGTCGACCAACTTTTGCCATCAGGAACCAGGAGCCAGCAGTGCCGACCATACCTAGCGCGTACTGTCCCATAGAGAGGGAAAACGAGTTGCTAGAGTTCATGCCAGCTTGTGTCAGGAAATAGGAAAAGTAGCCCATGAGATTTTGGCCTCCAAGAGTCTGTACGAGCCAGATGCCAACGACAATCTCTGTACGACGGAGATCGACACCCTTGAAACAGTCTCTGTACGAGACACCAGACCTGAGCTTCTTTTCCATCTCGTTTGTGTGCTCAATCATGGCAATCGTCTCGTCTGGGTTGAATCCCGGTTGGTTGCGCGAGGTGAGGCGAATAAGGGACCTTTTTGCGGCCTCGCGATTGTTTTTGCGGACGTACCACCATGGGGACCTGAAGAGCAGCGTTAGGAACGGAGCGAAGACTGAGTCGAGCTGCATTGACAATATGGTACTTACTCTGGGGCAAATAGCAAACCGCACAGAATCGGGACAGGCCATACCCATTGTACACCAAACGGGATTTTGTACGCCCACTCATCTTGTCTCGTGGATGAGCCTTTATTTACGGCAACGGCAAAAAATTGGCCAATGACCCAACACATATTGATAAAGGTTGTCAAGTAAGGACGGAGGACCACTGGCGCCACCTCTGAGGCATACGCCGGGGTTACACTCTGGAAAGCACCCCACGGAATACCTGCCAGCAGGATATTAGCTGCAATTCAGACGCACAGGGGAAATAGAACACATACCACATAGAACCTCCCCAACAACGAGGACCTTGAGGTTCGGGGCGAAGAACAAGACAAATATAAATGCAATCATCGCGATCAGGAAGCCAATAGTTGTTCTCTTGTAACCGTAGCGGTCTGCAGTCCACCCTGCAATAATGAGGCCGATGATCTCACCCCCTCGTGCACCGTTGGACAGGCCAGACTGCCATGCTGCTGGCACCTGATATTTGCCACTGGCAACATCGAGCTCACCAAATCTCTTGTTGAATGCAGGGGAAGCATAGAGATTTCCAAGGAGGGCCAAATCATAGCCCTCCATGATGAGCGTCGAAGACAGAAGAACTGACCAGCCGATGGCCTTGGGATATGTCTTGATTGCCTCCCAGAGTGTCATCTGATGCTCCGAGTCGGCGGCTTGCTTAGCCTCGACGACGAGCACTTTGCTGTCGGCGGCTTCGTCATGATGAGCATCTTCGCGCACAGTAAGCGAGTTGCGCTTTTCATCTGCCATGACAACGAATTTAAAAGCAAGAGCGATAGAATAGAGAGGAGCGGGGTAAGTCCCTGGAGATGAACAAGCCTGGATGCCGTGTTCCAAAGGTTGACAGAATGTCGACCATAAGATGAGCGGAAGACGGGCTTCTTAAAGCAACTTGTCATGAACAGGGTATACGCTGCTTCATTTTATTCCAGAGCAAGTCCGCCCTCTCAAAAGCCACATGTTGCAGCTTTTTTGGGCGATCTGGACTTTTGTTGCTCCCGTGATGGTCTGAAAATTGTCGGCATTTGCGCCACGCCACGAGCTGATTGTGGAGTACGGGGTCTGGGGACAGGAGACTCCGCGCCTTCTGATGGGTGAGTGATTAGCCGCGGCCAAACGCCTAGGCGGAGTATCTCCGCCACGCTATAAACTCTTGCAAACGTGCAACCCTGTCTTCTACTAGGCGCTAACTATGCAGCCCGCTCGCCGCGGAACACCTGAGTCGAGCACTGACGGAGAGACGGACTCTCCGCTGTGGACCTGGGGGACTTCTCCGCATGCGAAGATGACATGATGCAGCTTCAAATAATTGTCGCTGGACCCTGCTGATGGGCTTAGCCCTCTCCTCCTGCACTTTACCTTTTCCCCCTCTCTTTCTCGGCTTTTGCTGTGCCTGGCGTCAACATACACCATGGGCGCCGTCGTCTGGGATACTGATAATGGCTGGGTTGGGAAGCAGGCTTGGTGGAAAGCGGCGACTTTTTACCAGGTCTACCCCGCGAGCTTCAAAGATTCAAACGGAGATGGCTGGGGAGATCTCCCAGGATTGATTTCGGAACTGGATTATCTAAAGGATCTCGGCGTGGACGTTGTTTGGGTGTCGCCAATATTTGAAAGCCCTCAGAAAGACATGGGATACGATGTCTCGGACTATCAGCGAATTTATGAGCCATACGGGACAGTGGAGGATGTTGACACCCTTCTGAGACAGTGTCATGATCGTGGAATGAAGGTTATCCTTGATCTTGTCGTCAACCATACCTCTGTCGAACATGAATGGTTCAAGGAATCGCGGTCGTCCAAGGACAATCCCAAGAGAGATTGGTACATTTGGAAAAAGGCTCGATATGACGAGAATGTCATTCGTTATCCCCCAACGAATTGGAGAGGCTACTTTGCATGCTCTACTTGGACGTGGGATGAACATACGCAAGAGTACTATTTGCACCTCTATGCTCCTGATCAGCCCGACCTGAACTGGGACAATGAAGAGTGCAGAGAGGCGATATACGACAATACGATGCGATTCTGGCTAGACCGCGGGGTAGATGGCTTCCGCATTGATACTGTCAATAAGTATTCAAAGCGCCGCGATTTTGTTGATGCCGTCATTACAGATCCGAACTCTCCGCATCAGCCAGCGCCGGAGATGTGGTGCAACGGTCCCCGCATACATGAGTTCATCCGTGAGATGAACCGCAAAGTCCTTGCTCCGTACAATGCAGTGTCTGTGGGCGAACTATCAAATACCCCGCACCCATCCCAGGTCATTCCATACGTGTCAGAGGCTGCAAAGGAACTAGACATGGTCTTTGAGTTTTCAACCATCCGCCTCGGTAACGGGGACGGATTTGGTGGCAAATACCTCTACAAGCCGTTTCCATTATCCAAGCTCAAGAAATTCACTGAGACGTGGCAAAGTTTCGTGGACGGAACTGACGCCTGGACGACTGTGTTTTGTGAGAATCACGATAACGGTCGCGCAATCAGCCGCTTTGGAGACGATTCAACGCGAGATTTGTGGCTGCGCTCGGGAAAGACCATTGCACTTTGGCAGGCTACCATGACGGGAACATTATTTCTGTACCAGGGGCAAGAAATCGGAATGACTAACATGCCCAAAACCTGGGGCATTGAAGAATACAAAGACATTGAGAGCCTCAACTTTTACGGGGAAGCCATGGATTCAGGCGACGAAAAGCGCATAGCCCACACTATGAAGGGCTTAAACATCCTAGCACGCGACCACTCGCGGATTCCATTCCAATGGGATGCGTCGCCCAATGCGGGCTTCACAGTCGATGGCAAGCCGTGGATGCGAGTTCATGATGACTATAAGTCTATCAATGCAGCCGCTCAGGCAAAAGATTCCGAGTCCATCCTCAGCTTTTACAAAACGGCGCTGAAGCTCCGGAAGGAGTTTCAGGATATGTTCGTATTTGGGACGTTTGAACTTCTCGATCCTGAGAATGAATCGGTGTTTGCTTATGTCAAGAGGAGCCCCCATGTTTCTACGTCAGACGGGTGGACTCGGTCAGCTGTGGTGGTAATGAATATGAGCACAGAGAGTCAGCCGCTTTTGGATATTGCGCATGTGCTGAAATGTCAACCTGAAGATGTTTCTCTACTCCTGTGCACAAGTGAGAGCAAAATGGAACAGGGAAAGAAGAACGATCTGGCATTGTCTGCTTGGGAGGGACGTGTTTATACGAACTTTAGACTTGACTGAGAGACGTTACAGCATTTCATCCACAAATAGAGATAGAAGCCTTCTTATTTTATCGCCTCTGAAACATTGCGAATTAACTATTTAACCGCCAAATGCAAGAATTCCCTTTCGGAGAGCAAGTGTAATGTGCTCCGACAGCTCCACGCCCCTCTGAAGAAACTCCTCGGGCAGCCTAATCACAATATTTGCACTAAACTTGCCGTGCCCATCAAGGAGCTTCTTTAGCGACGCCGCAATCGTTCCTGTTGTACCAATCTTTTCATATTTATCCATTTTCTTGAGGACAGCATCGACCGCAATAGGATTGGAAACATATAGTGTAGCGTTGACGTGGTCAAGCAGTGTGGTGCTTTCTTTGCTCGTCAGCAGTGTATGTAAATGGCCGGTGTGGTAGACACCGGAATCGAGCGCTTTGCTGATGAGGCCGAGAGTCAGGAGCTGAGGTGCGGCACTGATAAGGCCACCGTCCCAGGCGTTGACTTTTTCGGTGAGCTTTTCGACATTAGAATTGATGTTGGAGACGCTCTGGATGACTTGCTCCATTGACGAGGCGGCGACAGTTGCCGTGAGGCACAGTAACGACTTCACAGGAAGCATGGTGGTGGGGATTTTTTTTTGGCAATTTTTTTGAGCACTCTGTATTATGACATTTGTATTGTAAAAGTACAAGTGGTAGAAACCTATCGACGAAAGTGTTGCGGCTCTTTAACATTTCAACCCTCTGCTGAGAAACATATTCCGGTCACTCTGGTGATTCGGACCGAGGCTCTCTGGAGCGCTATGACTTGGCAGCTAACGAACTTGTTCTAGTCTGGTGCGGGGTTAGCTAGCGTATACTAGCTGGAACCCAGCGTCTTAGAACAAGATGGTACCCGAGACACCAGCGGCACTGGCGACCCGGCTGTTTTATGAAGTATAGCTGCGCCGGGTGGTTCATCAAATGAGTACTCTTCTATGTAGGAATGTAAGAAATTATGCCCAAAATAATAATGTGTCACTGTTGAGCGCCCGTTCTCCACAAGCCTCGCTGGCTTGCCTATGCTCATGCCCAATCATGTATGTCGTCCCGCTCGTTCCAAGTACTGTAACTGAACCACGTCGAGAACTATGCTTGCGCGTAAGGTACTTGGCCATAGACAAAAATGCTACCCGCACATTTAGCGGATGCGGCGGAACCGTTAAGTCCGAGAACTTACATTTCTGCGTATGCATGGGTGCCAGGGTTCCTAAAGTCGGACCTGACATTTGCCAGCAGGACTTGAATCTCCTCGTAAGACCACCCGAGGGTTGGCAGCAGCTTCATGGAAATGGGTTCCATACCGCTCTTTATATCTTCCATGAAACAGCTAGCGATGTTTTTATAGTAGTCGCCTTTAGCCCAAGCACCCACAGGCCAGTAAAATCTGCGCTCGACGACATTTTGGAAGCCCAGCTCCTCAAAGTATCGCTTGTTATTCGCAACATTGCCCCAAGGCCGCCCGATCTTCTCGGCAGCTTCAAGTAAAACTTCTGTCCATCTTACTAGACTCACACATTGGGAAGCCGGGCCAAGGTGCGCGATTGGGAAAATGATGTCTTGCCACTCGCACCAGCCGCCTTCAGCGAGGCCCGAAATGCATTTGCTGATGATACTCCTGTG
The DNA here is from genome assembly GCA_003056585.1 of Lecanicillium sp. MT-2017a. NCBI lineage: Eukaryota > Fungi > Ascomycota > Sordariomycetes > Hypocreales > Cordycipitaceae > Lecanicillium > Lecanicillium sp. MT-2017a. The sequence goes on from PXYN01000281.1 coordinate 26,194, forward strand.
GTCTGAAAAGGAAGTGCACATGGCATGGATGTGTATGTAGTCAAACTTCGCCCGAAAAGCCCATGGGTCATCGGCGTCATCAATCTCAAAGTGACAGTTTGGCGGCACACTAGTTCTCAGTCAGAAGTTGCAAGGGGTTGGAGTCCATGCAGAAACGTACTACTCATGTTGTATGGGACTCAAGTCAGTACCAATGATCTCAGCTCCTGGGAATTTCTCAGCTATAAAGTGTGTAAGCGTAGTCTTCACTTCAAGAGTCTTTGAGTGGAGCTCACCAAACTCTACCGCCCAGAGCCCAGTGCCTAGTTTCATCAGCTTAGCTTCGGCCATGTCGTCACAGAGCAAATATAATGTGACATTCACATACCAGTGCCAATATCGAGAGCTCTTTGCATACGAGAGTCAAGAGGCGCAAGGTGAAGCTCCCTGTGTCGTCATGAGGAAGAGGGCATGTTGGAGGTCTGTAGCAGAGCGTCAGCTTAGACACAAGGATAGTAGAGGTAACGCAGAAGGTAATAAACACCGAAAATGACTAACCTAATCTTTCTTGCTCATCCTATAGTCATATTAGGCCCCATCGCTTCGATTTTGCCTGTGATAAAACTTACTAAGTCGTTTGGCAAATGATATTCTGGACAAGTTAGAATCGTGGGGCTTGGTTGCGCACTGTTGGTTAGAACTCACTGCCTTGCTTATATCTGTGATAAGTGCGACCATGCTCGATCATATAGTCATATATTTCCGAGTTCACAGATGCCGTCGAGGATCTGCCTTGTAGTTAGTTTGTTTCTTTACGTAGCCTGATGATTGCTTTTGGCGTGCCATACCTAGAGCTCCCGATCGCTGAGTCACGGTCCTGTTTCGCGGCGAGAACAATGTTGCGAAGGAAATGACCATCAAATTTGATGTGGCCAGGGTTCCAGAGAGCATCAAACATACACTAAGATCGCTGGAGTCAACTGAAGGTAGCGATGGTACGTTGCTGGCGCCCCAAGAGACCAAAGGCACTTGCTCTGCAGTGGCGATGAAGTCTTCTGCACTGTCTGTCCGTTGCTGGTATACCGTAGAAGTCAACTGGCTATTGTCCTCGGGCGTGTTCGGGGCATTTGCCATTGTTTGTGATGAATGACATTACCGCTCCCTCAAACTGAGGTGTATGGAATCTTAGTTTCGCCAGGTTAACCATTTAACCAGTGGAAAAGTGGTGGCGCCTAGCGTGTTAGTGTATTAGCTTGCGGGGTTAGCCCAGCCGATGCTCAAAAGTGTGCTCGCTCAAACATTAGTCCGGTCGTCATGTAAATGGTCGCCTGTGAAGCAACCTGCATTATCAATTATGTGCATTTGCGAAAGACTCTGTATTTTGATGTATATGACTGCTCTAGGATGCCCTGGCCATGTAAGCATCCACATGGCTTAGAAGCCTCCTTATGGTGGTCAGCCCCAGGTCCTTCAACCCGGCTCCAGGCGCGTGCGCTAGCGCAATGACTGCCCTGCCACGGAACACTCCAGATCCGATGCGATAGAGTGACATATTTTGGGTCATAGAATTTCAGTTTGTCCAACTTGCTGCAAGGATTGATTCTGCAGCTATCTCCAGCAGCTCTAATATGGCAAACTGATGACGATGATGATGTACTCCGAGATGGATCAACACGGCTCCATTCACTTGTGGGGACGTGAGCATCGCTGTCTGCATCTACCATACTCTATACTCCGTAGCAGTCGCCAAATTGGGCGGCTTCGTGCAGTGTCCACCACAAGGAGAATGCTGTAGATGCAGGCGGTATGTGCATTACAGCTTCAAGGCACACGGATTTGACGGGATATTGGTAACATACGCTAGGAGCCTTGATGGCTTCTGTCCGAATACCGCTATGTGGCGATGTATGGTGCTTTCCCGTGGCAGATCAGTGCTGGGGCTAGTCTAGCCTCGTTTTCTACCTACCAACTATCTTTGGCGACGTGGACGCAACTCGCGAAATAAACCTCCGCCGCCCGGATATTGCTCCAGCCTCCCATAGCCAACGCCATAAATAAAACAATTATTAAGATGGATATCGAAGGAATATACAAAGGCGTGAGCGAACGATACAGCTCCGCGGCGAACTTCGCGACGTCGGCCCACGGCAACACAATTGCACAGGCATTTGGCTACACTGAGAAAGAGCTGTCCTCGGCCCCAGAGGGGTCCAACCTGGGCTTAAGCTGCGGCAATCCACTCGCGATAGCCACATTACGAGAGGTATATTTCCCTTTCTCCGCGCTACAGGACTATGCGCTCACGTTGTGTCAGGGTGAGACAGTCATAGATCTAGGAAGCGGCGCTGGTTTTGACGTGTTTCTAGCCTCAGAGAAGCTCGGAAGCAGCGGGAAGGCCATCGGGATTGATATGAACAAGGTACGAATCAGTGCAGCGCTCACCGGCAGTAACTTACATGCGGTCATCTCAGGACATGCTTGCAAAAGCTCGAAAGCTCCAGGAAAGCTCGGGCAAGGAAAACGTTGAGTTTGTAGAGTCTCGTATAACGCAAATCGCCCTTCCATCTGGCATAGCAGATTGCATCATCTCGAACTGCGTCGTCAACCTGGTGCCAGAGCAGGAGAAGCAGTTGGTGTTTAACGAAATGTACCGACTGTTGAAGCCAGGAGGCCGGATCGCGATTTCCGATATCCTCGCCAGAAAGCCACTTCCCGACAATATTCGCCAAAACATGAGCTTATACGTGGGCTGCATTGCTGGAGCAAGCCAGGTAGCTGCATACGAAGAATACCAATCCAGCGCTGGATTTACCGGTACGTTAACATTGCCCCCACAGTCAGGCGATTTAGTGCGAAACGACTCATCACCAGTACGGGTAGAGGTCATGATTACGGACGCAGGAGCAGACTTGAACGTGTATAATCAGGCGGGCGAGGCATCCTGCTGTGGCACGGCCGACGGCAACAAGGCGGACTCGTGCTGCGCACCCGTGAAAGAAATGGTAAAAGACTTGCAAGGGCAGGATATGAATCAGTGCGCAGGAAAGCAGACTTCATGGAAGACTCCAAAATATAGCAGCTGCATTTCTGACGGTGGCTGCGCATGCAAAGGTTCCTTCCGGATTTACGCTGTTAAGCGCTAGCCGTGTCTTGGTCACTGTGTGGCTCCCGAGCCGATTTTCGCGCCTCAGATTGGATGACAGCAACGAGGTACACACACACACAATTTCTATTACGCCCCGGTGACCGTAGCCAGAAGGGCAGCTATTAGCTAATTACATCGTCGCTTCTCAAGCTTGCGTCCTATTCTCGCCAAAGCCCATATGCTCTTGTTGCCTCCGGTTCTGGCCCCTTGCTGTGTTCCAACTCATCCTACTAGTCCCCGTGTGAGGGTAATTTTACTAGGCAGCCTGCTTAAAGGCCATTTCTTTAAGTGTCCAGCATCCTATCTACAGCAGCTGAAGCTGCGGCTGCTATTGGCCCCATACAGGGTAGTACTGGGTTGACTGGTCAATTCGTGTCCAGGCGACCGGTAGTGAGGGCAAACTTGATGGTGGCTCTCACTGCCTTCATATCAGGCTCCCAATCATCCTTGTCTGATCTTGATTTGCCTCCGAGGTAGAAACTTAGGTTGCCTCTCCGTATTGCCGTACACTCTTGCAGGATTTTGCGCTGCTCTGTCCATTTTGCACATGTAAACAAGAAATGCTCCACAGTTTCCCTAGCTCGTCCACAGTCGCATATGTCAGAGGGTGCCGCGTTAATTCGGTGAAGGTATTCGTTCAATCTCGCCATGCCTGTCCTCAACTGCACAAGTACGGTGGCTTCTTGGCGGTTAAGTTGGTCATACATCTTCTTTGTGTGCTTTCCAGGTAATGCCAGGTCAATGCGCTTTGAGTACTTGCCAATGTTGTCTGGCAACTTGTTAGTAACGACTAGTTTTGATCGTGCAACGGTCAACGTGGTTGAGCTCATAGCCGGAAATTGGATGTCTGTTTCTGCGCCGTCTTTCGTCATGGCTTTGGCTTGTTGTTTCGCCTTGCGCAACAGCTCGTTCTCTGCACTGGTGGGGACCCATCGTATCTTGACATTATTTCCGCGGGACCGTAACGTGTTCTCTGAGTCATAAATGGAGCGGATAAATTCCTGGCCTGACTGTTGCCACGGTTTGTGTATTGCGAGCGCAGCGGCTTTGTTGCTCGTCAGTATTGTTATATCTTGATCGCATGGCTCTGTCAAAGCTCTCCGTAGTGCATAGGCAATCGCTGCCAACTCCCCGGAGTACGGATTCTGCTCATCTTTGACACCAAGTGTGAAGGCAAACGTCTTGCTACTCGCGCCTGGAATTTGGACCACTCCTCCGACTCCTACCACCTCGTTTCGGGCGGAACTGCTGACCGCGACCTGTGGCCCTTCTGCTTTGTTTGTGCACTGAGCTAGCGCCCCATCGCCGTCAGCTTCGGCTTGTATTCTGCTCCGCCACGGAGCCAGAGTGAACGGCTCAATTGTCTCCAGGTTCTTTAAGCCTGCTGAGTTAAAGGCAATGGCTACCTGTTGAAATGGCGACTGGTAACCGTTCTTCCATACTCGCAGCATTTTAGAGGCCTCTCTGCGCAACGGGTTGCTGTTGGGCAAGGTGTGGAGGTCGACCCAGAGCTTCACGGCCCTCCTCCACAGTCGGTCATGAACGCTGCTGATGTGTGCTTCTGCTTCAGCGACTTTAGTCGCCACTGTTCGAAAGGCTCCGGTGATTGCCTGGGCACCCATTCGCTGCACTCGGTCCAGCATTTTCGCTCTTTTGTGTATGCAAGCATGTCTCCAAACATTAGAGGCATAGTCCACCGTAGGAACGACCATGGCTGTGAACAACTGTCGAGATGTCGCTGGTGTGAGGCCATTGAGCCTTCTGAGTTGCATTGCTGCCTCAAGGCCTTTCGAAGCTGCCCTGGCGATGTGCTCTTTATACTTCAATCGTGTGTCCATGATAAGCCCTAAAACTTTCACGTGTGTCCTTGGTTGAACTTCCTTTCCTTTGATGACGAAACTTTCCGAGTCGTTTTTGTAGTCGCTCTTGGTGAAGTGGATAACAGATGTCTTCTCTGCTTCAAAGGTAGCGCCACTCCGTTTTTCCCAATCAAGCGCTGCTGTAATAATGGACTCAATTCCTGTACGATTTTCTTTTGCTGTTGGGCCAGCGACCCAAGCGGTGAAGTCATCGACGAACGCAATAGATCCTCCGTTCCAGGCGATACGACGTTGGACGAGGTCAGCGTTGAAAAAGAGGAACAAGATAGGGGATAGCGGGGAGCCCTGCGGCAATCCGGCCTGTGGTAATTCTTGGCTTTCGGACGTCTGCCCGTTGATCTGGAGAGTAGCTGTGCGAGACGAGCAGAAGGCCTCCACCCATCGCGTTACTTTTTCCGGGATCCCTCTGGCACGCATCCTCTGAATTAGCCTCTCTTTGCAGACACCGTTGTACGCGCCTTTCACATCAAAGCTAATGAGACTAAGCACGCGCTTTGCTCGCCAAGCGTACGAAATCTGCTCCTGCAACAACATAAGCGCTTGCTCCGCCGACCGTTGCTTTCGAGCTCCAAAATGGTTGGCTGGCAGAAGACCGTAGGTCTCCACCGCGTGGGATAACCTCTCTGCCACAACGGACTCAAGTATCTTTCCCAGTGTGGAGAGTAGAGAAATCGGTCTCCAAGCCTTGGCAATAGTGTAGTCTGCCTTGTCTGGCTTCTTCAGTGGTATAATCTTGGCATGTCGCCACTGACTCGGCAGCCACCCTTGTTCGAGAGAGAGTTGAAAGATAGATAGGACCCAATGTTTAACCACTGGCCAAACCTGTTTCCAAACCCAGACAGGAAGCCCATCCTCTCCTGGGGCCTTCCAAGATTTTGCTCTGTGCAGCTGTCGTTCCACTTCCTCCATGGTAATGTCTGGCATTGGCACTGCTGACTCCCTTTGGGGCCTAGCGCCTTCTTCCTCAATATCCTCCGGCAATGGAGGGAAGAAAGCTGCGAGCAACTCTTCTGCTTGCTCCATCCCATTGGTTGTGTGCGAGCCATCTCGTTTCCTCAGAGGTGGCACTTTGCCAAATGCTGACCCGTTACCTGATTTCATGTACTTGGCTGCCTCCCAAATGTTATCATTGTCCGCAAGGAACTCTTTCCAATGAGTTTGTTTCCGATGCCGAATGGCGTCATGGTATTCCTTAGCAGCTCCCTTCGCCTTGTCCTCTAAGTCTGGATTTTGTTGGCCTGCTCGCCGCTGTGCTCTCGCCTGGTTTCGCCAAAAGGAATGTATCTCTCGCAATTGCGATAAATCGGCAGTCCACCAACGCTTTGAATAGGGCGATGGCTTCGACTTCGGTGTCAAGGCCTGTAAGGCTTCCAACACAGCAAACATCAGTCGATCGGTATCTTTTTGCACATCCCTGGCCATCGGAGTTTCTTCTAACGTTTTGCGTATCTGAGCATTCACTTCCTTCCACGGTGTGTTCTTGAAGAGTAGCCGAGGCTGGTGTACAACCTCTGGTACAGCTATATTGAAAGTAGTGGTAATCTTGTAATGGTCCGACCCGTGGTCTGTTCCTTCCGTAGTGCATCTAACCCTGGCCTCCGCCAATCCCTCAGATGCTAACACCAAGTCGATCGTTGTTTCGTGTTTTCTATCATGCTACATCTTAGTACCCCTAGGCAGTAGACTGCTAAGAGAAAGCTCGCCCATCAGTTCAATGATCTGATCTACCTCTCCTTGTCTCTCTATAGACACCTCATCTCCTCCCCACAACTGATCATAGCAGTTAAAGTCGCCTGCAATTAGGACCTCGACCAATCGGTCCGTCTATCTCTTTGCATTAGCAATCAAGGTGCACAGCGTAATATATATGTCTTGTAGGGTGCTACTGTCTACCCCTACCACATAGACTGAAATGACCAATACCAACTTATATTATAGGTCAACAACTGCTACTGTTAAGTCTAGGGACCTAGTCAATATCTGCTCTACCTTTAAATCCTTTTTAATCTAAAATATACTCCTAATAGCCTATCTTCCTTCCTACTATACTAATAGTATCATCTTTATCTACTAATTATATGCTATTAGTATTGTCAGGAGATGCCTACCTATATTCTGCGCCTGTGGCTCTTATATCAATATCACTGCTATATCCTAAAGCTCTTTATTGTTTATTAAGCTATTGTATATAGTTCCTTATTTCTTAATGTTAAGCTATATAACCTAGAATTGCTTATTTATAGTTAATAGGGAAGAGTTTTCAGTAGCTTTGACTAAATAATTTGTAGGGGCCGCTGCAGAGTACACATTTTGCAATAGGCTTATCACAGCTGCTATAGTGATGTCCTTCTCCAGCATATTTACTATATACCTAGTGCTTAGTATATTAAAATGCTTTATGTCTAATTTCCTAGCAATTGTAGTATTGCTTAGGGCAAATTTGATATTTAAAGCATCTTATAGAACCTAACTTGCCTCCTATATAGAAAAAACCTTTATTAAGAGCCCTCTAGGCATCAAAGGCCTTAATAAGATAAACTACTATTAAGCTATATACCTTTGGTATATTATACTTACTTAACTATACTACTTTAGCTACTTATATATTATTCTCTTTACCTAGAATATCGGCTACTTTAGATTTTATACTGCTATTTTTATTAAATATAGCGATATAGCTGATATTATTGACTTTAACTAGGTATAACTTGTCTTGTAGGACTTGGGCTCCTAGAGGGATATTGGCTTCTGTAAGCTCCTTGACTAGCTGGTGCTCTATTTCGTCGCAATATGCAATTTGAATATGATTAGGGTTTTTGTAATCTTTAGTCACAGTATAGTATTATTAGTTTAAATAGTCTAGCCTTGATTAAACCTCTGCTTTAATAAGTTTCTAGACTATACCTAGTGAGGCTCTATTATCTTCTGTCTCCTTAACTCTAAAAAACTTTACTATATAGTAAAGCAAATCAATTGCCTTAGATATAATTATATTGGATAATAAGAGTGACTATATATTGCTTAGCTGACTCCTAGGTGGTATATATACAATTTCTATATATAATACTCTTAGACTACTTTTAGATACGACAAAAGCAGCACTGACAACCTTAAGTTGTTCCCTTATATATTTGAGTTCTTCCTTAATATCTTATACCTCTTATTAAGTCTTAATCACTTGCTCTTATAGCATCTTGATTAGGTCTTGCTGCTGAACCGACGCGTTTTTAAGGGCCCTAAGTTCTTTAAGTACAGTCTAGAGGAGTATCTCAGTTGCACTATCTATACTAGTCAAGGTGCTCTTTGTAGGTTCTGTATTTTCTGAGTCAGACTCTGCAGATAGAGCCCGATTTGCTTGAGTTGCTTGTATATTCGGCCTCTTTGTCGCTTTCACCGGCGACGCATCACCAACTCCCGTCACCTCCTTCGCCTTCGCGCTCGGCTTCACCAAACGCGTCGACCGTTTTGGCGTCGCGGGGCTCGCGTGCCCCACCACGATTTCCCCACAGTGGGGTCCGCCATCCGGAACGGATTCGTCCGTCACAACAAAGATTTGAACAAAGCTATCTAACAACAGAATCGGACCACTTTCGATCCGAAAAAAATCTCCTCGCCCAGCTTGGTCAAAACGGTACCTACAGCGGATCAACGAGGTACAGCCTAGTTCAGGTTCAGCGTCCGCTTCGTTTATGCAGAAGTTTTCTGTATCAGGCATGAGGGGCGCCAGCACAGTGCGCTGCGTGACTCAGAAAAGCTCGCCGGCTAACAGACGCCTGGTTTGGCTTCCTTACTCGTAGGTACCACCTGATGTGGCAACTTCCTCCGCCACGTTCACCACGTTAACGGCGCCACCCACTTGGGCCGGAATTATGGCCACTCGCCTTACGACATATTTTCGTAGCCAAAATTTGCTGAGCAGATGGTCGTCTCAGAATCCGTTCCCTGCTTCGACAATGGGTTCGTACAGTACAGTACAACAGGATAGACCGCGGCCACATCCGTTGATGAATTGACAAGTCATCAGAAGTACAGTGCGGTCCACTATTGGTGTTTTCTTACACTGGCTTTGCCTCGAGGAACGAAGAGACGAAAAGGTCTTCTTCCGGCGAATTAGAGGGCCTCTCCCTTTGTGACTTTCCCTAATCCAATAACAGCAGAAGGCGGACTGTGTAGTGATTCGCACATTAACGCTTTGAGGAACGAAGAGCGGTGTACAACAGAGGTAAGGTACAAAATTAGACGGGGAAGATAGAGCCTATCTTGCACACAGCCAATCATATATGATGTTCTTCAGCTATTCCCAATTTTCTGAGACCGATGAAACGATGCGGTGCACATTTTGAATCAATAGCACTGGCCAGCCAGCCATAACTGGCTTTTGTTTCACACGCTGTTAAACATTTTCACTCTTGAGGTGACGTGACAGTACTGCACCAACCCGAAAGTAAGCAGCTTAGTCTCATAAAAACATGCCAGCAAGTATACATGGTTATGCATTTAGTGAAAGATTCAAGGCACCAGTTGTATTGCTAACCTGTATAATGTGCACTGTTTTGTGTATTTAGCAAGTTTATCTACAAATAAGAAGGTAGCCGGTCAGGAGTATATATTGCACGACAGCGAGTAAGGCCAGCGGCCTAAGTGCGACAATATTCTAACACGGGGCAGGTCTTGGTGGCAATCAATGTCTCAGAGAGAGACAAGAACCTCACAATTACGGAATCTTTGAAGTGAAGAACGTAAGGAAATGTGTCAACTAGCCGCCTATCTACCCGTTTGCGCTTGCTCCCGTGATCAAGGCAGGCAATAACTGTTATGATAGGTTAATATGATGGCCTGTTCGCAAGATTTGAAGGCATTTCGCATATGTGCAGAGGAAGTGTTGCCTAAATGATGTTGTAACTTTAAGCAACACGCATGTGCTACTTTAATGTCTCAATGTAGGCTTGTTGGAATAGTCATTGTAGGAATCTCAGCAAACCTCTAGGCGCATATCATGCCGAGTAGAGCATATATGTCTAAGACCTATATTGCATATCGAGTAGTAAAAATGATATCTATTAGCTCTCTTCCTCGTTACCGCTATGCGATAGCAATATAAAATACAGCGTGCCGCCTACGTATTATAAAGAATCTTCGTAGCAATATATTTACAGCTAGATGCCTAAATCAGCAATTTTTTCTTATAATGAAGTTATCTATACTGGCAAGCACTCTTTTTGGAGTGGTTAGCATGGCCGCCGTCATCGAGATCACCTCCGCGGAGCAGTTTGAAGAGATCCTAAGGAGGAACGGAAAGGTAGTTGCCGACTTCACGGCCACCTGGTGCGGGCCATGCCGTCTCATCTATCCTGTGTTCAAACAGCTCTCCGAACAATTCAAGGATATCGTATTCGTCTCCGTTGATGTCGACAAAGTCGCCCCTGTTGCCCAGAAACACGCCGTTCGTGCCATGCCTACATTCATCATGTTTAAAGATGGCAGCCAAGTCGACGACATGATGGGTGCTAATAAAGCTGGTCTGGAGGACAAGATCAAGTTGCTGGCCGCCTAAAATTGTCTGCATCCCCGCTGTGCGCCGTTCTTCTGCTCTCAAACGAGTAGTGCACACGTTATGTCGGGGTAATTTCGCAGTCGAGGTAGTTCTATAGCCAATATATGTGTTGCTAGGATTTTAGTATAGCGCTAGAAGCTTTGCAACGGGCTATAAAGTGCAGTAATAGAGCGAATGTCAGCGAAAAAGTGATATAGGAGTCACAAATATTCTAGTTCATTCGACTACTTGCCAATACATTCTGCGCTACTATTATACTTACCCAGCATATATAGTAAGGTATCCTCTGCGCAGTGCCTTATCGACCAGGTCGGGTCGAGAATAAAGTCAACACTACAGGCGGCGAGAGGACACTACTGGTAGATCACTGCCTCAGCAGATTTAAAATGCAGGAGATAGAAGCTTTCATAAAAGAAAGCAGACTACACAGCTAGTATAATAGCTAACTTAGCAATAGCATATATAAAGTCAAGGTTATAATAGCTTCTTAACTTTATATATAGAATTAAAAGAGATTAGTTAATAGATAGCTATTTAAAGCCTGAAATATTGCAGAATATAGGCACCTTAATCAGGTTCAAGGCTGCCTACTATTAAAATAATTTATACTAGGTATAGATCTATTTATTTCAACAATTAGCATAAAGAATATAGCAGAAACAAGCCAGAAGGCTAAGGATACAACTTCTAAATCAACTTCGCTCTAAAGACACCTATCTTATCCTATAGTAAGTAGAGGCTGAAGTAGGAGGCCTTATATATTTCAAAGGTGTTTTATATTCAACACGTGACTTATTTCTATATAGTTTCTGGTTGGCATACAACGTCAATATCAGCAGTCAAGTGCAAAAATTTTACAAGTAAGGCAATATCAATTGTTATAGATGCGGGCAGTAAGCGGCATATATAATAATGCAGACTGGTGTAGAGGTTGTCCAGACATTATAGCGCTCTGATATCTTCAAGTAGCGTGTGCAAGTCTGCTAGTACAGATACACAGTGCCCATAATCTCTACACTGTTTTTTAGTTGTTTTCAACCATTAATAGCTCCTGTATAGAGTACCAGAAAACAATCTGAACATAGATAGAGCCGGACGCTGAACCTGAACTAGGCTGTACTACCGTGAACAATGGTGATGAAACAACGAAGCCATTCATGGGGAAACATCTTGGAGTTGTACCAAGTTCGTATGAAAAGGCGAAGGCTGATTGGTTGATTTGAGGGAGGAATCAGGCAGCAGCTGGTTAGAAGTACCTTTTCACGGTGCTGTTCAGTTTTTGCGGGGAAGTGCCATAGTAAATTTCACGGCCCGATGAAGGGTGACTTTGGGGGCCAAATCCAAGCAGGCTGGGACGACCAGTGTAAAAGCCGCCCATGCCTGCAAATAATTGGACAATTTGATCCTTTGAGATAAATCCCATGCCCCATCATTCCTGCAAAGGATAAAGGGGCCCCATGTCACCCTGTGAGTTTGCGATGATCCGGGGCCGGTGCCGTCTCGGCCGATGAGCGCGGGCGGGTACCTTGCGGCGATTTCCTCTTTAGGCAATCGTTGTCCTCCTCAAATCTCAATTATACCCATTTCCTCAGTAACCATCGTGAGATCACCCCAATGCTTGAAAACATATAAAATGTTGTTTAAGAAGGCAATGTCCCGCCTTGCTAGCGATACCGGTCATCACTAGTCGCATCTTTCCACAAGACAAGCGACTCTGTACCTGGTACTCTTCATTGTCAACAGCTGTCTCACAATCCATTCCTACACCTTTCCAATTTAAAATGAATCCGCTCTCGGGACGTCGAAATGATATACGATGCCAGCTTTGTGGCATTGGCTCAAACATTGGCCGCTTGCGTACGAAAGACGAGCCTGCCGAGGCTGGATGGCTGGCAAATAAACAAGCTGCTCCTCCAAGCAACGGGGTCGACTGCGACGGATGCTTTGTGGGCAAGATTTACGATTTTGACGATGAAGATGCGGGAGATACTACCTATTTCCCGGATAATGAAGTCGAAGATGATGCCGACCGGAAGTGGGAGTTTTTGAAGCTGAACCAATCTGGCGATGGCTATGACGACGAGCCGGCCGCTGTGGAGGCTGCCAACGACGCGGACATGTCTGACCATTCGGAGTTGTATCAGTCATTTCTAGAGCGCGAGTCAGATGGGCCCGCTGAAATACATGCCCTCACCGAAGAATACAAGCAGAAGGATGAGAACTGGGCTGACAGGGAACACATTGCTGGCCCGAACTGCAAGCTCACAAACGGCTATTCTGGCCACCGCATCACCGTTGAAGAGATGCGAGGCTCTCGCACGTTTCAGCTCCTGTGCCCCAAAAGAGAAGGATGGAAGCCCACGCCAGGAGACGAAGAATTTGAAAAGGATTCCAGCTTGCGTTACTATCTCTCTGGCTTGGCGGATGGGATTGACTCAAAGCACCCGTGGAACAATATGTTTGTGCCTGTGCGCCACGGCCAGGTGAAGCATCGAGTTTGTAACTGGGCTAGTGCGGCCGGGGATGCCACGCAGGCAGCAATGCCGTTCCACCCTGCATGCTTTGAGGTGTATAAGCGTGCGTCCATGCACAGGTACGGCAAGATTGATGTTGGTGGGCTGACGGACTGGTACCGCGTCGAGTCTACCTGGCACTTCACAGACAAGATTTTCCCGCACGACGAGGCAGTCAAGCGTGGGTTCAAAGGAAAAGGCAGCAACAAGACTTGGAGCCACGTGGAGGGCGACGAGTGGGTTGTGGCCAACCCTTGCTTTGTGCCAGCTCTAACAGCCATGGATGTTACTACTGAGGAACCGTTTGTCATGAAACGGCAAAGAGGCGAGGATGTCAACCTCGCAAACCTCAGCTTGGCTCCGAATGACGCAAATGTCTCTCTCTCTCAATACTATGAGCAAATTTTGGAAGAGATGCCGTGGCTTTGGGAAGCATGGTGCACACTCCCATACTCCGGTTGGGCCACTACATCCCAGTCGCAGCTGCAGGAAAATCCCCTTGATAAGCAGCATGAGCGTGAATACCTGCAACATCTCATCGGTTATATGACTGCCGATTCGGTGCTCACAGCAGAGCAAAGCGAGGATTTGGAACGAATCCAACAGCGACTTGAGCAACTGGACAAAGAAGAGCCAACCTGCCCTACCGGTGTTGATGCTCCTCAGCTTCCTCGTGATGGGATCGATTGGCGCAAGCTGTACAATTTCCTGAAAGATAGCATTGAGACATCTCACGGCCTCCGAAATCGACAAAGAATCTGGAAAAACTGTAATTACATCATGGGCCGCATTGAGCTGCAGCGGGCAAAAGGCAAGATTGGCCCAGGCAGCCAGTTGGAAAGAGAGGGTCCAGTGGCTACGTTGGCTCCTACCGCCAGTGGCCTGAATGCATGCCCGCACGTATACGTCGGGGGTCTCAACTTCACGGATGATTATTCTGAGGACGAGGCCGAGTTTTCGGATTCTCAGATGGAAGATGACAGTGAGGCTGACGACAGTTTCATTGAAGGTAGTGATGGTGAAGATGACGAAGAAGATGAGGACATGGAGATGGGACAGTAAGCCTTTCAATTTGCATATATATAGCTACGTCGTGGCGTTGGTACCTTCAATACATTGTTTCTTTTGATGAACTGTGCTCCAGCGAGTAATCATGGATCTACGGAGTAACCATCAGTTCCACAATCGTCGTACTCAATTTGCAACTTTGACAAGTCCAAGCTCTCCATTGCCCGCACACTCAAAGGTTGCAAATTCATGTTGGAGTCATAGTTCTCCAGCACTATCGCACGCCTCTCGGCAGGTAGCTTGTCAAACACGCTGATCGGCGGGCCGTACAAGTTCCAAAACATGTGTACACCACAAGTCTTGCAAAACGCTGGTGCGCCAAATTTCCTGCCATGAAGGTACTCGAATGTGTATTCTTTCCCATGTAGGCGAACTTGCTGCTTGGTTGGATACACGCCGATGTAAGCTAGCTGCGTATGATATTCAGCTGGCGGCCCGTCACCAACAGATTCGCGAGATGGGGTAACTTACGCGGCTACAAGTGCTGCAGCTGTCGCATTTAACTTTTTGCCCATCGATGGGAACTAGCAACTCCATGCGGACTTTTGCACATGTACATGCTGCGTAGTTGTGTGCCGACAGCTGACCTGGGGATTGCTTAGGCAGGGGTGGGAGATTGCGGGGTTGTTCCTCGGTTTTTATGGCGATTGGTCTGTCTTTTTATTAGTAGAGTGTTATAAATACCTGTTAAAACAGAAAATACTTTATTTTAAACGGATTCAGCTCCTGAATCAAATTGATATTGACAAGAAACTGTCCTTTGAGAGGTCCACTGCTATGGGTACCTGTTACCCCATTTCCGCAGTGGTTACAGAACTGTACTCGGATCAGATAATGGTCCCAATTGCAATACAATATAAAGTCAACTTACTTTATCCTTCAGTACTCCAGAATTAAATTCCTCCATACTTCCTTCATCTCTTGTGACCAAAAATGCATCCTTTGGGGGCGAAATCCAGCGGTATCCTTTCTTAAAGCACTGTGTACAGGTACATTCCGTTCCTTCGGAAATGGCCGGCACTTTCAACTCAAAGCGGTATTTGCCGCAATGGCAGTTCCCATGATACAGTACTAAAGTGTCAATTTCTGTCATCTTTTTCACTTTTTTCTACCAGACAATATTGTAAGGGAGAAAACAAGACGGCTTGATTCTAGAATATATAGTGATCTTTCAGAGGATCAAGCGGGGCACGGATGCAAGGAACTCGCCGAGGTGGCTTGTAAAGAATCCAATCGGCTTAGTTCCTAAGCGGTAGCGATGGGGATTTGCCCTCTGCAAGCTGCATTAGCACAAGATTTAAATGCTAGAGTCCGAGTTCATGACCGCCTCGTCCTTGCGCGTCTCTCCAAAAGTTCCCTTGTAGCCATTTTCCTCCAGGTAGCGTCTAAACTGGACATCCTCGCTTTCAAGCTCTTTGCCCATGTCCGGGATCAAGGTCCACGTAATGACTGCGCCGGTCATGGCAAACGCCGCGGCAATCAGGAACACGCCTTGCACACCTTTTTGTTCATTACCGAACGAGTTTTGAATCGGCGTGAATACCTGTATACCGATGGCGGCACCTGCTTTTCCAAGTGCGGCGGCAAAGCCAAGGAAATGGCCGCGCACTGGTGTAGCAAAGGACTCGGCGCCACACACAAAGGTACCAACCTATTTAACACATGTTAGCTTTGCTGAGGAAATGGGGAACGCATGTACCGGAGAGGTACTTACACCAGGACCGAGCTCGCCGAGGCCGTTGAAAATACCATAGAGAATGACGAAAAGGGGAAAGATGGAAGTGATTTGCTTCAAAGCGCCACCAATGATAAATCCAAGGATGGACCAGATGACGAAGCCTAGCGTCATCGTCTGCTTGCGTCCGATACGGTCCATAAGGTAGCCACCGAGGAGGCAGCCCGGTAGGTAGAAGCAGGTGAGCACTGTACCATAGCCGACGGTCTGCACAAGAGAGTCGTTCGGGTTCAATGTCGCAATAATCGTGGAGCCAAATAGTCCGAATGGATAAATCTGCTTAGCGGTAAGTAGCTGTGACAATACCGAGGAACATGAAGAGGAAATTATGCGACACGTACCACGAAGTCGTACACAAACCAAGCCAAGGAAGTTCCCAGCATTGGCTTCCAGTAGCGCTTGAGAACCAGCATGTACGGAATATCGTGTTTCATGGCATGCTTATGGTACTGAGTCGAATTGACCATGCGCAGCCGCAAAAAGAGAAGTGCGACGGGAAGAACGACACCCAGGCCAAAGCATACTCTCCACAGGCCCTCATTCAATTTGAAATTGTAAGCAGCCAGAACAATCAGGACGACAACGCCCGCAAAGACGAAACCAAAGTCAATGGCAAAAATGGTAGCAACAGATGTGAGCAGGCCACGACGGCTGCGGACTGCAGACGTCTCATCGGCGGCTTCCGTGGCAGTTGTACCGCAGGTAGGGTACTCACCACCGGCACCAAAGCCAGCAACACCGCGGCCAATAATCATCATCCAGAACATACCATTTCTCGTGACGCCATGAGCAGCCGTGGCAAGAATAATGCCCAGAACGAGGAAGAAGGTAGCCCAAACAATGCCACTTCGGCGACCCAGCTTGTCGATACCCCAGCCAAAGAAGAGCATGCCAAATACCTCTCCGATCAGGAAAGCATTGGACATTTGCGTCTTAACTGTTGATGTGTACTCGCCTGGGTAGATGGCGCTCAGTACGGGGTTCATGTGGCCGACAACCTGGGCGTTGTATCCATCAGAGAAGAGAGCAAAGCCACCAACACAGACCATGAGTACAGAGGCAACGCGACCTACAGGGGCCTTTGTGGTTGTCTGCTGTACTTCGACGGTAGAGGTGTTTTTGCCATCTTCGCTGGAGAATTTTCCGCTCTCGGTCGCAGTCATGTTCGGTTCCGACATTTTCGCGGTTCGTTGAATCAACCTGAGTCGCGACTGGTGATGCTACTGTGATGTGATAGAGCAGCCATATATACATTATTTTAAAAGCGCCTGTCTAATATATTCCTACGTTCTCGACTGAGCCATACGACCCACAAACGTTATAATATCGAACTGCAGACAAAAACGTTGGACTCGTGTGAGTATTCACAAATGGTTAAACAGCTTCGCCCACGTGCTTCCACACCTCTCAAGGGCAAAGGGTAAAAGAGCAACGCAGCTAGTGTCCCCAAACGGCAAGGATTGAGCCGACCGCAAAATAAACGGTAACATCGCGTTAAACACGCAGCTTTGGGAAAGACAATATTATCCGCTTCTGCATCATATTTTGTTGTAGGAGGCCGTGCCGTGCCGGCTGGTCGGGTAGGCCCCCACAGCACGTGGTGGTTTCTGCAGTTGTGATTCACGACGACAAGATCCGGGGAGAAGTGCGAGTCCCCGCAGCCAGGTCTCCATGCAGGGCGACTCCAGTGTGGCACATCGATATCCACATCTAGAGATCGAGACGACGGCTTGGCTCCAATCATACTGGGCAGGTGGTCTTAACAAGAGTATTTTCCACTCTCTTGAGTGGCTGCCACTGACGTTCAAGAGGGTCGTCGTTTGAGGAAGTTCGCCGTTCAGGTATGAGGTGGATATCATCTCTCCGAGAGGGGGTGATGGATTTCTTACCGAACATGTGGTCGCGTGAGGCCGATGCCGCGACAAGCCGCCAGGGTCCTGCTATTATTAAATTGTACCATGGCCCTGATTGCAGTAAAGAACGAAGAATCTTGTACTGCACGTGTGTAAATCAAACACAGAAATCTTTGCTACGCTTAAATCTTCACTATGGTGTCTTCCGAAGATATTGCCTCCTTCAAGAAGAATGGCTACTTGATAGTCCGCGATTTTCTGTCCGCTGAGGAGATTCGCGATCTCCAATCATGGGCGCAGGAGGTTCATGACTATGAGGCCACAGAGACCTCTGAATTTATGCCATACGAGGTAACTACCTAACACGCAGCTCGAGACGAAAATCAAACAGGCTTTAACTAGAAAATGATTCCAGGAGATCAATGACAAAGGCGAGCGCGTCTTGTGCCGAACCGAGAACTTTGCCGACGGTCATGCTGGTTTTGATGGTCTGCTGCGCGGCAAGAAGCTCGTCGGCATGCTGAGTGACCTCGCCGGTGAGCCGATGTGCCTCTTCAAAGAGAAGATCAACTACAAGCTTGCAGGAAGCGGTAAGCATATTGTGCAATGCACTGCAAAGTGTGAGCTAACATGGTGCTCAAGGCGGATTTGCCCCTCACATTGACGCGCTGGCTTACACCCACGTCAAGGATGTCAAGCACCTCACCATTCTCCTCAGTGTTGACCCATCAAACCTCCAGAACGGCGGTCTCGAAGTAGTTGATGGTAGTCACGAGATGGACGTCGAGATTGACCCTTCCACCAACTGCATCTCCTCCAAATGGGTTGACGCTCACCAGTGGACTCCCGTTGAGCTAGAAGCCGGTACGTCTATACTACCAGAGCAAGATTTACGAAGCGTTCTAACATGATAATCCCAGGCCAGTTGCTCATTTTCACGTCGTATCTTGCTCACCGAAGCGGCGCCAACAAAAGCGCCTCGGACCGCAAGGCAATCTACGCAACATACAACCAATTGGCAGAGGGCGATTTGCACAAGCAATACTATGAGCACAGGAAGGTGGCATGGCCTGCAACCCACATGCGCAAAGAAGGACAGTCCTATGATAAGGGGTCGCATACGTATGCCTTTGGCTCGCCCATGTTGAGTCTTGCCGCTGGAAAGCAGGTGGCATTCTAAGTAGTGCAGCGATACGGTGGTGTTGTGGTTTCGAACGAATATGTAAAATGTTCTTAGAGTACTCGTGATGATGAAATTTTTCGGCAGTTCTAAAAGTGTAGTTAACGGACAATATTTCGCAGATCGACCACTCAAGATATACATCGCGTAAGGTTGAAAAATTATCGATGTTGCCGAGATTGCAGTGCTGTATGTTACCCATCGAAAATGCACAGGAGCGATGCAATGACCCGCGGCCCCGACAACCCCTACTCAAGGACGCTTTACGCAAGGCGCCATCGGCGCCGCGGAACCCGATTGCGCCACTGCAAGAAAGCCACAGCCGGAACAGATAGTGCGCTGTCGGCAGATGGTTTTCTGGGGTGGGCACTACACTGGGCTCAATCATGCACCTTGGATGTTAGAGGAAATGAAAGTAAAGTCGAAAGGCTACGTTGAGTACTCCGAAGATAATGTCTGATTCTCTTGTACTGGTCAGGGAAGAGGAGTATCGTAGAGCAATTTCATCAACCTGTGACCTTACTCGTGATCCGCAGCACATTAGAAGTGTTCGCTAGTTAATTTACAGCCAATCACATCGCTATCCGACATTGGCCAGCCACGCTGATAAGCATAGATTGAGTACATTGGCACACCGGTCAAGAACCAATACACTGCCGCCTGCCTATTCCAATGCAATAACCTTCCGGAAGGTTACGCCACAACGGCTCAAGCTTTGCCGTAATAGTTAGCATGTCCTTGGCCACGGATATCGTCTGGTGGAGCTGGCGGGTCAGCCGCACACATCCCAGGCTCGCATCTTCCCCCAGATTCTGAGACGAATTCTACTCGTAAACTAATTTCGTTGGTCCGTACCCGGAAGGTGGCATAACTTCCCCAGAAATTGATATCCCGGTAGCTCTGTCGCCAAGTGAGGCGCGTGCGCGCTCGAGCTCTGCGGTTGAGTCTGGGGTAAACGAGGCAGAGCCCACTTAGCCCGCGCATTTATCTATCGTTGCATCGCCGCCAACGCCAATGCCGCAACCTTTACTTTACGCTTCGAAGTGCCAATATCGAATCTGCTACTTTGATCAATTACACGCTGTTCGGAAGGTATTGAAATTGTGCCATCATGGACGATGTCGCAGATATTGAGCGCGTCCTCCGCGAGGCGGGCCAACCTCCGGGAACTGTATCCTTGGAGAACCGTAAGTCAAAGGCTCCCTGTCACACAGGATCTCTATAGTTACAGGCTGGGCTAACTAGAAGTCACTTGCAGTGCAAGTCTCCTCCGACAAGGTGATTCTACATCCAATCCCAACCAGAGACCCCAACGACCCGCTCAATTGGTCAACATGGCGAAAGTCGCTCAACTTATCGCTGGCCATGCTGTACGTGGTCATGACATTCGTGCAACTCGACATTGGCTTCACCGCTTGGAACGATTACCAAAATGAGCTTGGTCTTTCTGTACCGGTACTGAACGGAGGCACCGCCTTTGGCTACGCCGGCCTAGGCATTGGCAGCTTCGTCTTCATACCACTGATGCATAAATACGGAAGAAGACCTCTTTACATATTCAGCACTGCGCTACAGCTCGCAGCGGCTGTTTGGTTAGCACGAACCCAAAACAAGACCGACATGTGGATCAGCAATGTCATTGCCGGCTTAGGCGGCGCGACCTGCGAGACAATTGTGCAGGTTACAATCACAGACCTCTTCTTCATCCACCAGCATGCTGCTATGAACGCTTTCTATATGTTCGCGGCACAAGTGGGAACATTTCTTGGCCCTGTTGCTGCCGGCTACGTCGTTGAGAGCATGGACTGGCGGTGGATCTACTACTTCTGCGTCATCTTCTTCGGTGTGCTCTTGCTCCTAGTAGTCTTCTGCTATGAGGAGTCTAAATATGCCGTCGCCCCTGGGGAGGAAAGTCAGCTGGCTCACGACGTGGCCATGAAGGTATCAACGGAGCATGTGGACGACCCTCAGCGTAAAGCCAGTGTTGGTACTGGCGACTTTCAGGACGGGATTGATCGCACGCAGTCCCGGAGCTACGTCAACCACAACATTCCGATGAAGCCCTATCGAGAACGCATGGCTCTAATAACGCCGTCAAAGGGCTCGATATTTCATGGCATGCTTGAGCCGTTCTCTGCGCTCTTTGTATTCCCTGCCGTCTTCTACACTGCTCTCACATACGGCACTCTTCTCGCAGTGTTTGCGATCCTGACGACTGTGCAGGCCACATACATGTTTAGTCCGCCATACAACTTTTCCGCCGTGGGTGTCGGTCTCATGAATATTGCTCCCTTTGTTGGAACAGTTCCCGGCGTGTTTATCGGAGGCTGGCTGAATGACAAGTCCATTGTCTTGCTATCCAGGAGAAACAATGGTATTTATGAACCTGAGATGCGACTTTGGATGGCACTGCCATTTGCGATTATCGCACCTGCAGGTATTTTAATGCTGGGTGTCGGGCTAGCTTATGTAGGTCACATTGTCTTTTGCTCTTCTGTTCCATCTTCTTCATTTAAGACCTTATCCTGACATTTAGCACAGGGAGTGGCGTGGCCAATGCTTGCTGTTGGATACGGCTTTTTCGGGTTCACAATGACTGTTGTCGGTACTATAACACTGTCATACTGCATGGACTGCTATCACGCCGTAAGTGACCTGAGTGACTCTCTTGCGCAGTCGAGAGCAACTAGTATCTCTTCCTTTTTCAGAAGCTAATTGCACCGGCAATAGGTAATCGGAACAGCCATGGTTGGCATCATATTCACTCGAAACATGTTTTCCGTTGCTGTCCTTTTCGCATTGAGCCCTTGGACCGAGGCAATGGGTCTCCGTAATGTACACATACTAACTGCGGCAGTATTTTGTGCCATTCTGCTCATCCCAGTACTGCTTCTAAAATGGGGCAAGAAAGCCAGGGCTGCAACGGCCAAGAAATACTTTGAAATGGCAGAGAGACAGCCAACCCACAGGAAGTTGTAATGTACGTAACTGCCTAGGTAGCTTATTGAGATACTGCTTTGAATACTCGAAAAAATTTGCGGTGATTTAAAGCTGCCCTGGCCGTGTCAGGAAATCTCCGCGAGCAGGTGAAATGTTTTAGTGCCTCGGCCAATGGTAATCATACGAAGCAACGAATTCCTGCATGGCGCGGAGTGAAATTACAGCGGTTTATAGGCGCTGAATAGCCCACGTGCGTCCCAGGAAGGCGCTAGCCACGCTGCCATTAGGTCTCCTCCCTACTATTCGATTGCCACAATGCCCAATTTTTCTCACAGAGGCCCCTGTACAGACCTGCAGGAGCGCTGGAATAAAACAAGGTGGGGTACGCCTCATACCGGCCTTCGCCCCGACTGCCCTCACGTGGCAAGCCTTATACTTGTATTTCACCTATTTCACTAATACAACAAGGAAGAATCCTTGCTACTTGGCAAATCAAATCATCAAATCACAAATATGGTTTTGCCAAGTACGAGAACACCAGAGTCGGTAGCCGAGTACGTGCTGTCCGTCCTCGATGATTCGGAGACGACACCTTACATCGGCGAGTCCATATCACAACTGCAGCACTCCCTGCAATGTGCAGCTCAAGCAGCAGAGGCGAACCCGGCCGTGGATGAGTCAACACAGGTCGCAGCCCTCCTTCACGACATTGGACAATTTACACCCGCAGCAGACCTGCGCAGCCTCACGGGCGGCGAGGCTAAGAACCTGGGTGGGGAGTCGGCGAGCAAGAGTGTGGGCAGAGTCGGCCATGAAACATTGGGTGGAAAGATGCTACTGTCGCTCGGATTCTCGCTCAAAGTTGCACGACTCGTTGAGTCCCATGTTGCGTCGAAGCGCTATCTTTGCGCCGTTGACAAGACATATCACGACAAGCTTTCTGATGCAAGCAAGAAGAGCTTGGCATACCAAGGCGGGCCAATGAATGAGGCCGAAGTGAAGGAGTTTGGTGCTGGAGAGTGGTGTAATGAGATGTGCCAGCTTAGAAAGTGGGATGACGAGGCCAAAGTAAAAGACTTGGAGGTGCGAGATTTGGAATCTTGGAGACCTGTAGTGGAGAGAATACTTCGAACAAGTATGGCGGTCGCAGAATAAGGAAATCTGCATATAAGGAAGATGTGCTTTGAGGTACTTCGGAACTGCAACTTCGATGAGAAAGGGCTATTTCATAATATCCGGGATTTGTTGTAGGGTAGGATGATGTAGGTACAATACAGTGGCAGCCTAGGACGTGCATTGCACTCTGGGGATACGGGTTGTAAATATGCTATATGGTATACCTGAAACATGATAAGCAATACCATGCTGACTATTGGACATAGCTGTCGGTGTTTGCATCGCGGCTAGAAGCGGGCGGCGTTTAAGGTGTGACGCAGGTGGGATTAAGCCGACGTGTCGTGATGTGGCATGGAGCATCACCAAGATCGATCCACTTTGGATCCGATCCTCGGACATAGGCGCGCCTTTCGTCCCCACATGAAACTTGACATTATCATATCCATGATGATAACGAATTCAAAAGAGAGTTGATTCTGTATCTGAAATATCCAGTACTCCATACCAGCTCTGCAGAATCACTTTCCACAAGTCACAACAATGCGAGTCGGGTTTCTTGGGTTGGGTTTTATGGGCACGCCCATGGCCCTCAATCTCTGCCGAAAGTTCCAATTGACAGTATGGAATCGGACCGCCGCCAAATGTGCACCCTTACGAGAGGCGGGAGCCAATATCGCTGAGTCGCCAATTTCAGTGATCAACCAGAGCGACGTCATCTTCACCATGCTCTTCAACGAAGCAGCGTACAAGGCTGTTCTTGACCAGGAGTTCAGGGCAGCAGTTCGGGGCAAGACCATTATCAACACCAGCTCTGTTTCTGTGAGCTTTAGCAAGTTTTTCGCCGATCAAGTACACCAGGCAGGTGGAAGATTTATTGAGATGCCCGTAAGTGGCAGCAGGGTTCCCGCTGAGCAGGGGCAGCTAGTGGGCATGGTTGCTGGTGACAGGGAAGTGGCCCAGAGCATTAACCACTTGCTGGAACCAATTACAAAGAGGGCAGTCTACTGTGGCGATATTGGTATGGGGCTCAAAACAAAATATGCTACAAACCTTTATCTCATTACTATGACTGCTGGCCTTGCAGAGTCGATGCATCTCGCCAACGCACAAGGCTTGGACGTGAATGCCTTTGGAGAGGTTTTGGATGCCAGCCCTATGGCATCTGCCTACTCAAAATTAAAAGTTGCCAAAATGATAAAACAAGATTGGTCGGCACAGGCAGCTATCAACGACTGCTACAACCTTACAGAGCTGATACGAGGCGCTGCAGCGGAGAGCAGCGCCGAGACACCTCTCATGACCGTTTGCAACGCACTGTACAGACAGGCAATACAGAACGGAATAGGGGATCAGGATATGATTGCTGTAGGAAAGGTATTAACAGGGCCAGATAATGCAAAAGATAACTAGAATTTAAATAAAATACATAGTTATATCCAGCGCTGCTTTAAAGCCTCTCTGTGGCACGTTGTCTCGCAAAAGGTCTAACATTTGGCATGACCAGATATGTGCCCTCTGGGCCGGCAGCTGGATGCAGGGTACAATTGTGACACAGTATCAGTACAGGCCCACGCGGACTTCTTCGACCTTCGTGTTCATCCGCGCAACAAGTCACCCATTCAGCCTGGCACGGCGCCAATGACTGGTGGCCTTGGGAATCTGTTTGCAAAACCACACCACGACAGGGAAATGATTGGTGGTGCGTGTAGGCATGTGTACAGACGGGGCAATTTCTGCTACCATACGGTCCACGCGACATTTTGCCTGTGTAGCTTTGGTTATTTACCACCATCAGAAACACGACAGTCGTTTCTTACCTGTACACTTCACTGCACATGCCACAGTTTTAACAATAACTGAAAAGCAAACTCAAAGTCTGCCCAAGATATAAATGGGTTGGTTAGAAGAGTCTGCAATATATATATATGTATTGGCCTGACCGGCCCAAATGAGCACTCCTGGCGAGCTGTCCGAATCCGTGTTTCTGTGGAACGTGAACGTGCCTCGCTCCGGATTATGCGATGTGGTACAAAAGAACCCGAGAGCTCGTCTAGCGCTGAAACAATGGCCCAATGGAAGCACTTATTCTGAATTAGGAAGTTTTCTCGAAAGCGGTAGACTTTCTGTGCTACACAGCATAGGGCAAGACATGACATATTGGCAGCGATGTGGCGAGCCTAAAATTGTTTCTCTTTCTTGTATTACAGATACGCTAGTTCTTTTGCGAATGACAGTCGAGGGTATGACTTTTCAGTTGAGACATGAAATTAAACCGCCGTGGACAGTGCGCACACCCACGTGGCAGAAACTCGTCACCGGGCCTGGCGTCGTTCCTTCGCCTTGGGCTCTCCTTCGTCCTCCATGCATCATCAGCACAAAACACAGTCTCTGGCTCATCTTCCAACTGTGATATTGAACGAGCCGAGTAATTCTTGTCGCGACTGTTCTTTAGGCGACGGCGCTGCTGCTTTTTAGGTGTGGAAGAGCCTGCTAGGAGAACCCTGTCCTTCTCGGCGTCCGATTTTGGCCTAACTTGAGCTTCCGCTGACGTCTCACGAATTTCACCTTCAGAAAGAGAGTCATAAGCAGGAGAAGTTGCTACCTCAATGTAATCCTCTGTTGCGTCCAGAGGCACATTTGACTTTGCAATTGCAGTCTCTGGCGTGGAACTGCTCGATGTCATGCGAAACAGCTTGCGGTTGGATGACTTGGCAGTCCTCACAATTGCACCTTCTGTCTCTCCTGACTTGTCATTCGCCTCTTCCATGAGACCATTAGTATCGTTATGGTCGTCATGTAAGGCAATTGGAAGACTTTGCTCCATGGGGGCAAACGGTTGACGAGGCGTCGGCGCCTTTGTTGAATCTTGACGTGGAGTATTGGATGGAATATCAAGGCTCAAGGCATGTGAACTTGTTCTTTCATTCTCCATTACTGGATTTGCGTCGGAAATGGCACAGATTTCGGGGTCAGGCGAATTCAATGCTTCAGATGCACCTCCAGGGCTAGCTGTGAGCGAAGCTCCCAAGCTGTGACCATGTCCAACTGTGGCAGCTACCACTGACGAGCCATTATCTGGCGTCGCATGATTCTGCTGCGTAGTTGAATGCAATATGCAATCGCCTTTCTCAACACAATACTTTCCAGTGCTTCTTTCAAGACACGCGGTATCTGGCAATGGTGTGGGAGCCGCTGGCAGAACCTCCGCCGTAGTTGACGAGCTCAGCCCTCCTGCCCTCAACGACTCAGAAGTGATACCATCATGAGTCGCAATAGTTGGCCTTTGATCTAGAGTCTTTTGAGAAACCTTGACCTGCCTTTCATGCCTCCGCATCTGCAATGACACCATGTTGCAGCTCTGCATCTTTGTGTTATCGCAGCCAAGTACCTCGATGCCCAAATATCGAATGGCATCATTGAGATCCGCATTTTGTATGGAGTGTAGTCTACTTCGAGAAAGATGCATGCGAGCGTCGTGTGCAGCTTTAAAGTACTTTGTCTCTCCGTGCAAGTTGCAGCGAAACACGTAGAATTGCCCCTTGGATGTAGAAATGTCCTGACGTCGGGCGACGTCAGCCTCGTAAGCAACGTCATGGTAAGTAATTGTTTTCAGGGCAGCGGTAACTTTTGGCGGCGTCGCTGGAGGAGCTGTAGGTGGCTGGAAGGGTTGTGCTGGAGTATTAGTCCAGTAATCTACCTGCCTTTTCGTTGCTGGCCTATTTTCTGGCTCTGTGAGCGCCGGTCGTTTGGACTATAGAGAGTGAGTATGGGATTACTTTATGAAGAAGTTAATTGTACTTACACCTGTAACTGGTGATGGTGGCCTATAACCACTAGCCGCCGCTGCACCAGACGCTGCACGTTGTGACGACGGTACATGCGAAGTCTGGTTGATTGAGCGTTTCGGGAGGGTGCGAGAGGTAAGAAAATCTCGTGCATCTTCACGCTCATTGAGCCCACCAACATCCCGTGGTGGTGACGGAAGGCCCGACAAAGGAGTAGAGCCGACGTGGCGGGACTCTTCTGCACGCACAAGACCGACAGAATGAGCATACCGCCCAAAGGGTGCCCGGAAGAAGTCAATTCCCAGAACATCAACCACTTCACTGGTGAAAGCCTTGACCGCTTCATCAAGCCTTGCATTTCGCGAAAGGGCCAGATTCTGTTCCCGGTAGACGTCGGTAAGGGACTGAAACGTATCGTACAAGGTGTGACCCTTGCCGCGACGACGAGAAGCCATGTCTGCTGGACCGCAATTTGTAGCCGAGGGAACCGGTACCTTGAACTCGGCTATGGCCATGAGCATGGTGCCGATGCATTTCTCAAGGCCTTCGACAACGGCTTCACGCAGACGAGACGCTTGCTTCGTTGGGGCGATTGGTCGGCATTGCCAACTCTGGGCAGTATGTGACATTCGTATCGGCGTGGATTCGGTCGGTTTAATTTAGAATATATGATTTTGAAAGATAAGACAACTGCATATACCGGACAACGTAGATCTGTGTTACGCAAGGTCACACAAAGTGCGCGCAGTGGATGTCTATATGACTTTGCAGCGCGAAGTGCTAGCCGCCCGCCACAAGCATGAATAACATTCAAATGGCCATCAGCATCCTGCTTGTTTCCTCGAGCACCAGGCGACATCTGTCAATGTCGTCCAATAAGTGCACATCGCTGCTGTAAGCCGGGCGCTAGGTCGATACGCCTCGAGCTGGGCTAAACAAGACCATTGGACCAGGGAGCCTAGTAGCCGCCGCACTAATAACATGGTGGGGGAGCCGTTGGCATTACTGGCGACATTGTGGCGGAAGTTATGTGGAGGGGCTGGACTGGAGCGGCGCTTACGTGCTGCTAACTATAGAAGCGCTGAACCATGCACTAACGAGCGTGAAAGGAATGGTAGAAGCTAATTATTTTAATGGACAATCACCGAAATTGGCTTCTTACAATTCCCACGGGAGAATCCTTTACCATTGTGGTCACTTTGATGCTGATTCCAAGGACGCACAGGTAGTGCACGAGACCTTGAAGTTAGCCGTGGTAGGAAACGATCTGGCACAGCCAATCAGCCACGTAACATTTTCTCGTTGATGAATGTGCACCGAAGCTACCTCATCCGGCTTACTGCATCGAATAATAGTTAGAATGGATAATTTAAGCAAGGAAATTTAGATTCTCAGTTGCTATCTAAGCCCAGAAACTTTGAAGCTATATGAAAGTCCAAACCGGGACCATGGGAGGACGTAATGAGGGAAATCATGAAATCTTGGGTATAGAAAAACAAAATCAACAGAAAAAGCATGTCAGACATAGCCGAAAGACAGTAAAATAGGAATATCGTCGTAAGTTAGTGCGGAATTAGGAAACATTTAGGCCTTTGATGGAGACTTTTGCCCTGCATGTTTCCGCCCAGGATGTGCCGTAGCGCGGTGACGCTGGAGATGTGCAAGAGTCTCAAAATGCGCCTTACAAGGATCGCACGTCAGTGAACTCGGAGATGAAGTGTCGGCAGAAAAAGTTGCGGACTCCCTGTTTCTTGGAGTAGACGTTCGTGGATTTGCCGTCTGTGGCCAGCCGCCACTAGTCGTCTGACTTGCCGCTTTGGAGAGCGCGTCGAGGTGCCTGCCAAGCTCTGGTGGTGCTGGAGATGGGGTAGTTACTGAAGTACCAATAGGTGTCTTTCGAGTTTGCGGAGATGAAGCAACGTTGGCCCTCCTGCTCACATTTTGAAGACCACCTATGTCGGGCACTCCACAAGAGGTTTGAATCGATGCAGCAGCCATAGAAGCAAACGGCTGGACAGGGGTTTTGTCCCTGGAGCATTTTGTCTTGGAAAAAGTCATGAAAAGGCGCTTAGAGCGTTTTGCCGTCCGAGGACTGCTTGTGGTGGCCGGTGACATTTCTGTTGCCGTCTTGGACGCTGTTTCCCACTCGTTGGCCCGGGACGCTCCACCTGCATCCGTGTCTGGCGCGCCAGGTGTGCATGACGGAGACTGGCTGCAACGCAGCGTTTCTTCAAGAATACCTTTTCCTTTTTTTCGGTGGTCCGACGCCCCGTTAAGAGGAAGGTCCGGCGCGCCAGTAGTGGGCTCCTGCAATCCGTGATTTGCAGAACCAGATACTCTAAGTGCATCGCCGCATCCAGTTTCCTCATCGTCGTCTTCGATAAGAATGTGGCTATTTATTTCGGCCGCGAGAGGACATCTGCTAGATGTAGATGCAGAGGAACCTTGTTTGCCTTTGATCCTGGCCTGGTAAGTAATGTGAAACCCAAGTGTTAGAAGAGAAGCCACGTACTCGTGCTACCTTTGCCCTCAGGCGACTTGTCCGCTTTCTTTGCCAACACATTCTTTTTGTAACCTTTTTTTGGCCCGGGTTTGCTTCGCGGCCTCGCCTTCGCGCTACCCCTTCCAGGGTAGGCATCGTCTCTATCACCAACGTTTCCATTATAGGCTTCAACGTCCTTTCCCGTGCAATCTAGGATCTCGAACGCGCAAAACTGACGAACATTTTTTGCAGAGCCTATCATACCATGAGCCCTGATAATGTGCTCTTTGGCACTCTTGATGTCGTCGAACGTGATGCTAGGACTGTGATTCACGCATCGGTAAACGAAATACTTATTCCTATACTTGCAAATTGGTCCGCCGTCCACGTTCCAATCCAGCTCCACAAAGCTTTTCGCCCCGAGGCTAGGTGCAACCAGAGAAACGTCAGGTAGAATACGTCCAGTTGAGCCTAAAGTTTCGATCGCTCCGCTAGTGTAGGCATTGCTGCGTTGCCGCTTAGCGGTTGACGGCGATCCAGCTTCGCCTTCAGTTGCTTTCCGCTTTTGCTTTGCTTTGTTAGTGGTCGGCCGTCTGGAGCTGTGTTGTAAGTGTACTTACTACTAAAGGATCGATTTGGTTGCCACTTTCTGTCCCGTTGATGCTGCGTGTCCCAGGGCTTAGAGCCTTCCCTAAGAGTTGAGCTGTTGGGGTAGACCGTTCCGGGTGGTCGGCGGCAGGGCCAGGTCTCGGATGTTGCAGTACGCTGCGATGTGTATATCCAGATCCAATTGCCTTATTTATCTCGATTTGAAATGTGCGTAAAGCTGCATCCAGGGCTTCATTCCTCTTGACGTATTTCTCTTTGAGCTGACCGTCAAGCAGATCGACAGAGGTTAACACGGCAGGGTCAAGAGTACCTTTGCCTGTACAGGACTGCAGTTGTTGCAAAAGGTTGTTATGAGGATCATCTTTGAAAGCTTTCTCTGCAACAGTCAATCGCTGGAAGCACTTGTGCACCTGTTCGATCTTCTTCAGTCGGGTATCATCAGCCATGACATTGCGTTCAGCCATGATAGTTATGTTGTCCACACTCGCTCAACTTGAGCTGTCCAGTGTGGGCAGTAGATGATAAAAATGATGAAAGAGCTTGTCGTATTGGGAGTGTAATTTGGTAGGAGTAATTATGGCAGGGAAGAAGAAGAGTGGTTGCGTCTATCGGATCTGTGAAGGAACAGGAAAAAAGAACTAGTGCAGGCGTGGGTTATTTATACTTTTCAAATGGGAATATGGGCTATTTTCTGCCAGAAACAATGCTCAACAGGAATAACTGAGAGGGATCTACTTTTGGAGGGAGTCCAGGAACCCAACTGACCCGCATCTGCCAGTTGTTCAGCCCACACCAACCCCCAACTGACGCCAGCATAACGGCACCAAGGCTGTAGTGACGGGCCTACCGAGGGGGTAACGCACTGGGAAACATTTACTTTAGGGGTACAGATTTTGCCCTACTTGGCCGGGTTGTAAACGACTGGGCATGAGAAATGGAAATGCCCCAGGTGCCCACAGAGACTCGGCGCAATTGATGATGCCGATGTACTTGTCAGGAGCAACTTCTGGCTCACGTACAGGGGAGGGGTGCGTTCATCTAAGGGCGTGTGTGCGGATGGTGTGTCAATAGCCAAGGATGCTAGGGTGTTGGCTGTCAGTTACTTTAGGTCGGGCGGAACGAGACGAAACTGGCTGTTAGTCTACGAGTGTATCCAACATCACGCGGCGCGAGCAATCGCCTCCTAAAGTGGCTTACACACTCCGCTTTGACAATCGACAGCGCTAACCCCAATCTTTCAATAATGTTACAATGTAACAAAGTTTCTCTTGGCGCGTGTGGGCAACCAGGCAGCACCGACAAGCCACACAACGGGCGGAAGGGGCGGCGACCGTTGCATTCGTCCCGCGCCGCTAAAAGTCACACAGATCAGCCTTACCTCGCAAAAGTGCCCCAGAAAATGGCAGATTTGTTGCTCAAATTAAACGCGCTTTATTGCCTGCACAACTACAACCAGAATGATAATCACCAGGAACAGTTCCAGTATACGCACGCAGCGCCTCTTACTGCGGCCGGTGCGTACAAATGAATTGGGCAGCGAAGATCTAGCCTGCTTTCACGCTGTGTGGAGTAACGAGGAGGCCACGAAATGGAGGTGCGTGACGAGTAACTGGCCGCGACCGCCATGAAATCCAACTACTGGAAGCTTCTGTCCGGCTGAGGACTGTCTAGACGTTTGGGTATGGTCGCTAACGCCAAGTGACAGCCACCGCCCACGCTGCCGCACGCTCGAGGAGAGTCAGGCGTGGATGGCAGGGATCTTGCCGCCTGCCCAGCCTAGCACGAAGGCGATTGTCTCGTATTTCGTTTTCTACAACGATTTCGATTTGATACCAGAAGAGGAGGCCGCTAACAGTAGGAAAGTCGATTGGAAAGTTGCTGGTATTGTAACTCTACTTGAAACGGACTACGTGTATCCGGGCTGCGGCGAGGCGGCCAACGCCCAGGAGGGCGGAGCCAAACTGCCTCACAGAGCTGTTGAACTTGGCTACTTATTTGTACCAGAAGCGTGGGGGAAGGGGTATGCTACGGAGAGTTCTGAAAAGGTTCTTCAGGTATACTGTGAGCAGCTCATACCGCAAAACTCAACTCTACCTCCTGAGATACAAGCGAATGCAAATGCGCTGAATACAGCTAGCATGCGGGTGCTGCAGAAACTAGGGTTTAAGGAGGTTGGCCGTTTTGAAAGGGAAGGAGATCTACCGCTAATATCCGGAAGTCAAACATACAGCGTTGTTCATTTTATTAGACACTAAGAGGTGCAGTGCTGATGACGCCTCCTGCCCGGACATATTCAGCAAAAAGCAGGACTGCAGTACACCAAATCCTGAAATCAGTTTATTTCAAGAATCAATTGATGAAAAATTTTCAAAGCTACGAGTATAAGTACAGCAGAGTTTGTGCAGGGGGCTGGTGGAGGGTGGCTGTTCTCTGGCACCTGCATCACTCAGTAAAAGGTGTTGGTGGTCTAAACGCAACACTTGCATGCGCACTCCCCACGCCCCCCCGCATCCCTCAAGTTTCTCCTTTTTACTTCCAATTCAGTTTTCTATCTTACTCGTACATCTTGTGGCAGTATTTTCCTTTAAAATACTCTCAGTGACATGCCTTTCCAAACTTGCGTAGTCTCACATAGTTGTAGGGCAGCGGCGCGAGGAACCCAGCGCCAATGGACACAACAGCAGCCAGCCAGAAGGTCGGCGAGTCAAAAGCAACTGTCCCTCCCGTTAGGTAGTAGTCGACAGCATTCTCCGCCATCTCCATCGTAATCATGGAAATAAGACTCATTCCCGCGGCCGTCTTTGCAGCGGCCGGCCAGGACAAGCCATCTCGCCCGAGGCGAAGCAGCACAGTCTCCAGAATCATAGACGTTGAAATCCCAGAAGCCACTGTAGACCGCGTTAGCAAAAGTTCTAAAAAAAGAAACAAGAAAATAGAGTAAAGAGAAAACTCACTAGCAATGCCCATGATTGTGCCCATGCCCCAGTCAGGAACATACATCTGCAGCATCCACATGGCGCCAAAGTCGCCCGCCGTGCATCCCACAAGGCAGCGAAGCGTGTTGAGCGATGCCCTGTTCCACGTGGGCCGTGACGCCCAAAACTCACGCCGCGTAACCGGGAGAGCTTCCGCCGGAGGAGAGCCGTGATTTTCTTGGGTGCCGCGCTTGCCGCTGCAGCAGCTCCCCTGTGTCTGTTGCTGGTGATGCTGCGCACTCCGCCACAGGAACCTAGCCGGCGCTTGGGGCACCAGAGTTGGATATCTGCATCGGGCGAGCTGCAGCTTGGCGCTGCCAGGGCTCTGCGCAAAGTTGCGCGCTGTGGCTTGAAAGCCGCGTACTGTGTATTTCCAGTTCATGCTGGCTCGCATAGTTGCGCGTTACTTTGCACGGGCGTGACCTGTCGCTTGATGTCTCTGACCGTTGGTGATGCACTGTGTGTGGCTGGCGCAGCGGCCAGGGTCTCAGGGGGGTGTGTTTTCTGGTCAGGAGGCGTTGGCAAGGCAGACTCGAGTTTATTTGGCCCGAGTCACTCTAACGTCGTTTTCAATTAACTGAAAGTTTTCGAAATTGTTAACAAGTCTAAGTTGGCGGGCTGTGGCGAAGGTTGAAAGGGGGACTAATTATCCTAAAGGTTACCCGTTTTACCGCACAAATGACGCAGCCGCACGGTGGTGCATGAGGGCCTGTAAGTTGCTCATTCATGGCGCATAAACAGCGCATTTTACCTTTTTACACTGCAAAGCACGTTTTGCTTAATAATGTTTATATATACATATATATATAATGCTTTTGGAACTGGTTTTGCACGCCAACAGTACGCCCCGACAAGCTATGCTGGACATGCTTCAGCGTGACAGCGGTTTTGCAACATGATGTCTAACAGAGAAGCGGTTTGCTCTTTTCATCCCTGGATCTCTGGTTTTCCGCAAAGATTACTATTGCGAATGCCAACACTTGCCGCAAAAGTGCCGCATTTCCGAACAGCAGAGCTTCATGTTAAAGAGCAAGACCAAATGGGACATAAACGGAACCAGCGTCATGAAAAAAGGCGTCAAAACACGATACATTTGATGCTAATGATGATACATATGAAACCTAAACAGCGCCTTTCCTCCAAAATCCTCCAACACAATCTCTTTCCTCACCATGCATTGCGGTCCCAGTTGGGGTCTACATCGAAAGCAAAATTTTGGTTAGCTCAAAACGATCATCTCTCATATAGTCACAAAATCCACTTACCCTGCACAAAGGCAGCAAGCACTTTGCTCCCAGTCTGCAGCAACGGGTGGCCGACGACAATCTTGAGAAACTTTTCCAGACCCGCGCGGCGGCCCTCGATGACATCGTCGCTGAAGCGGTTCGTAAACACTTTGCCGGGCAAGGGCGGGATGGTGACGCGCGCCGACTCGCGCTCGAGAATGTCGCGAAAGTACTCAAAGTCCGAGTATCGCCTGCGGACGGTGCTCTGGCGCAGCTTGAAGGCGGGGATGTTGGTGCGGCAGAGAATCTCGTAGTCTGTGTACATGGAGCGGCCGATGCCGTGAGTGCGCGGGTTGCGAACCTGCGATTTTCGTCGGCGTTAGCAACTTTTTCCAACCACGTGAAATACTACAACATGTTTTGTAGTGATGTGCAACGTACCTCTATCTCGAGGAAATTCTCCGGCGGCCCGTAAATCTCGTCGAAGCTCTGGTGGCGGTTATCCGGCATAGCCTGCATGATGGGCCGGTGCAAGTTGGGACTCTTGGAAGCGGGCGGAGGGGAAGAAGGAGAGGTGGGCTTGTCGCCGGCGCCCTGACCGGTGCTCTGGTTGCCAGACACTTTGGCGACGGACGGGGGGGAACGGGTATAATAAAGACTCGAGTTCGTTTGTCAAGAGCCGGTTGGCGAACGGTCAGCACGCGAGTTGCGCTATCGGCGGTTCGGGCGGGATATGGGCCGGGGGCAGGCAGGTGAGATGGTGCCTCGCGGAGTATGCAGCGACAGCTCGATTTCTGCAGCTCGAAAAAGGAGACACGACGTCGTTGTAGGCGGTGAGGGTGATGCGAAGAAAGAAGGGATTCGCAGTTCGAGAGGGAACAATCACCGTGGCTGAAGTGGGGGTTTGGAGGTTACGCTGGGAGAGCTATGTGAGGTGACGACCAAAGTGGGGCCACCCGTAGCTGGCCGAGTCACATTGGCACTGAGGGAGGTTTACTGTACTCATACGACAGCATTCACACCATATAACTTGAACTAAAGTGGCTGTCCAGTGTTTGTTATTTATTGATACATCCGCTCCGCCTTACTATGCTTGGATCCAGTCTCCCAGATACAGACTATAAAATACAATGGCCAGAATTCCACGCCCAAAACGCCAAGCCACCGGCTCCCCTTGGCTTTTATAAAAACGAAAATTTCCAATACTGGGAATATATGCGCAACCAGCCACACACGCCGTACCATGCTCCCACTCTACTCCTCATTATCCACCGTACAAATTCACCGGTGTGCTCATTTCTTCTCGCCAAACTTTTGATGCAGTGCCTTGATCTGCTCCTCCACATTCATGCCCTGGAGGTGGCTCATGTGAGCCTGGCTTTGGCCGTCTGGGTTGCCGTCAAAGCTCTGAATAGCCGCCTTCTTCCTGCGCGCGAGCTCGTCTTCTGAGATGGCCTGGCCGGTTATCGGGTCGAACACGTCACTTCGCTGGCTGGCAAGACGCTTCAGGTTGTTTGCCACGTCAACTTGTGAGATGTTGGACGTAGCGTGGCGAGAGTCGGCCTTGGACTTTTGCTCCTTCCATCGAGGATCCAAAAGTTCAACTGCAGCATTGTTAGCTTCCTTCGTCGTATATAAAAGAGTCGGGGCAACTTACTTCTCATATGCTCGTCAAGCTCATTCATAGGAATTTGCTGCTTGCAGTTCGGGCACAGAGCCATGGCTGCTTGTCGGCCGGCAGCCTTTTGCGCAGCACGCGGCACGTAGTTTTCGCGAATCTTCATCGGAGGAGCACCACCACGGGCTTCGCTTTGTGCCTGGTGCATGCGGTTCTGAGCATCAGCGCGCTCTTGTATACGGCGTTCCTCTTCGAGCTCCTGCGCAGATTGCTGAGGCGCTTGTGGTGCAGGGGGATAGTATCCTTGGTTCGGCGCGTATTGCGGCTGTGCTGGTTGTTGGGCGTAAGCCTGTTGTGAGGGCGGTTGTGCCGTGGTCGGCGCGCTGGCCATGGCGTAGCCGTTTTGCGAAAACTCCTCGCCAGGGAAGGCTTCCTCGATGCGCAAGTTGGCGCTGATGGAGGCCTTGTTTCTATCTTCCAGCGATGCATATTGTAGTTCGGACAGGTTCGTCGGGGGAGGCAGGTTGGCAGTCTCGTCGGCGTCGGTAAAGGTAATGGTCTCGACCACGACAAAGTCGCCCCAGTCTACCCTGGCAAACTCTGCCTTTTCGTGCTCCTCCTGCTCTTCCTTCTTTTGCTTCTCCTGCTCCACAAACTTGGCGTACTCGGCGCGTTGCTTTGCGCGGCCCAGAACGTGGAACTTGTCGTCCATGTTCTTCTTGAGCTCGGCCGTCTGCTCCTCCTGCAGCTTGCCGCCTTCGCCGCTCAGGCCGCCAGCCCGTAGCAGAGTGCTATATTGGTCTATAATGTGCTGGAAAAAGTTGTGGAATGTGTGGTTCGGGATGAGGAACTGGAACTGCGGGTTGCCAGCCTCGCGCTGCGCCAGCTGCGTCATGAACTGCCGGCCGTTCTTCGCCACAAACAGCGCAGTGAGGCGAATGACGTCCAAGTCCTTTTGATTGATGCGCGGCATGCGAGCAGAAAACTGAAAGTCGACAGGCTTAGGAGGGCCCTGGGGCTTGGGCGGCTCCTTGACGGTAGCCTCGCCGGCGCGACCAGCAGCCACATCCGTGCCTCTGCCAGCGCGAATCTCGGTCAAGCGCCATTCGTAGTATTGGTAGTAGGCGTCGGCCGGGTTCAGGAAGCTGAACTTGGGGTTGCTCTGCTCCTTGTCGCGGATACGGTCCTCGAAGACGGCGCCGTTGCGGGCGACGTAGCCGGCCGTCTTTTCGAGGATGCTGCGGATTTCGCGAGGCGGCAGGACCACGCCGGTGGGTGGCTTGATTTCGTCAATGGTGGCGGCAGAGTCGCCATTCGTCGCTGCGGCTGCCATGTTGTCGACGAAATGGCCTGGGCCTGGGGGATGGTGGAGGGTTGCGATGACGGTATCGGTTGGAGATTTGTGAAATTTCGCGACGGGCTGGGGAGCCTATCGCGATGCTGAAATTTTGGCTGGGTTGGAGGTGCTGAGTCATCATTGAGGTGCAGCGCCAGGTGAGTGGTCCCGTTGTTGCGTTCAAGACTCCTCGTTGGCCTACGAAAAGAGGCTCTGAATAATAAAATTTAAATTGAAAAAAAAAAAATATCAATAAGCTTTGAATCAGCTACGAGATTTATCAACTGACCTGTATAATGAATCTATACTCGTCGTGCCTTGGTTTCGCTCTTGCGGATAGAGGCATGTATATGCGTTCGCGAGCAGCCTGCCAATAAACAATAAAGAACTATTAATAATAAAATACTCCAAAAATACAGCATTGATAACTACTAGTTATAGAGCTTGTTCTTGTGCTCGATAATTTTTTAGAGTGATTATTCAGTCCATTGCGCTTTTACACCCTTGCTGCGTCTGCAGCAACTGGCTCTTCGCACGTTCCCGGATCGCCGTGGGGCATGGCTATTCGGAGACGGACCCTGGCACACGTCCATCCATCACCCATCAACCGCAACGGTTCTAGTACCAGGCAATGGGGAATCCTTTCACGGGTTCCTTGGCCGTATTTTAGGCGCACACGCGTTATCCTCAACAGTAAATGGGAATCGCAATCCAAGCGGCAATACCAAAGGCGGCCAAAAGACGGATAATGATGAAGCAAGGAGGCAAAGGCGAATCTACGCCAGCCGCCAGCCATGAGCCGGAAAAGGAGCCCGTCGTCAGGAAAACAGTCCAGCAGCTTATTGATGAGAAGCGAAAGGCCAGGGGGCTGCCGCCAATTCAGCGAGGACTTCCTGATATATCTTCCCGGCTAGCACCAGGTTGGACATTCTCCTCGGCCTATCCTACCCGTTTTGCTGACCCCATTAGGTGATAAACTACTATACCAGGGCTTAACAAGGCATGTAGTCTTGCGGCCAAGTAATACCGTGGTCAAGTTTGGGCAAACGCTCAATCTACGCGAGGTAGACGTGCTACGCTTCGCCAAATCGGCGGGAATTCCGGTTCCTGAAGTGATTGACTCGGGAGCACAAACAGATGGGGAGACCCTCGACTACATAGAGATGGGCTACATTCAGGGAGAGACGCTCGAGAAGGTGTGGGACAATCTATCTCGGGATCAGCGACTGGATATAGCACACCAGCTACGCGACATTATCAGGAAAATGCGCTCGCTCCCGGCCCCTCCCGACTTTATAGGAGCCTTCAACCGCGACCAGCTCATCGACTGCCGTGGATATGACACGTTTATCCGTCCAGCGTGCCACGACGAGGCAGAGTTCAACACCTATCTCGTAACTGACGAGGAGATTCCGTCTCCCATCCAGAGAGGCTTCCAAAACGGGATTTGGAACCCAACACCGTATCGTATTCTCGCATTGTGATATTGCGCCGCGGAATATCATGATCAGCGACAACCGCGTCGTCGCCCTGCTGGATTGGGAACTTGCAGGCTGGTACCCGGAATATTGGGATTATGCCTAGTGCTTCTTAACGAAGCGATCTGAGCCAGACTGGCTGGAGCTCATTGATGAAGTGTTTCCGGAGAGCTACCCAGACGAGCTCGTCAAGTACAGTGGTTTGCATCGCTGGCAACGTCATTTTGATAGTACGCCTATGCAGCTCCGTGACAGTGACGAGCCGGCAAAGATGCCCTGTTAGGCAACATTTGCTGCGTTTTCATGCCATTCCGCATCTTTGAAGCGTACGAAATGTATTTCCGCAGATTCACAATACCGTCACAGCATTAATGCATCGTACGCTGGCAATCAAGGTTCGTCTTAGTCCCATGGCGTGGTTCGACAGGTCTCCATCAC
Source organism: Lecanicillium sp. MT-2017a (assembly GCA_003056585.1). Taxonomy (NCBI): domain Eukaryota; kingdom Fungi; phylum Ascomycota; class Sordariomycetes; order Hypocreales; family Cordycipitaceae; genus Lecanicillium; species Lecanicillium sp. MT-2017a. The sequence goes on from PXYN01000281.1 coordinate 65,104, forward strand.
GTGTGGACAAGGCCCATTGTGTGGCGCTCGTCGCACTCGTACCTCATCGTCGCGCGTCTCTCCCCGCTAGCTCAGCTCCAGCTTGGCAGCCCTTTCGACGTGGCCCCGCCCCTCCTCGTATCGCTGCGCCAATTGGCTCCGCGCAGCGTGTGAATAGCATGAGGCCACTGTAGCTACATTTGATCCGCAAACGCGCACTGGTGTCATCGGCGCATCCTAGGCCCCCTGAATCCAGGATCCAGCCCTTTTTTTGCTTCCTTTGCATCGCCAATCCTTCAGATCCCCTTTCCCATTCCGCAATTGCAATTGGGAGGGTTTCTTTCTGACTTTTATTTTTTTTATTTCTCTTCTTCCCTCTTCTTTGTCTCTCTCTCAATCTCTTGGACGACGCGTCTTTACTTTTAACTCTTCTACTTTATTTCTTGTTCGTCGTGTCCGTCGTCCAGTTTCACCACTCTCGTTTACTCCCCCTTCGATCTTCTACCGTCTCGCGACATTTTCGTCACGCGCCTCGGCGTCTCGATTCGATTCGACTCGATATAACGAGCTGCGGGCCATATTCTCTTCATAATGGCGAGACCCAGCTCGGCTAGGGGCAAGAGTCCCGCGCCGCCAGCTGCTTCCAATTCCAAGGGCAAGGCGAAGAACTCCGCATACACGTCCGACGGCGTCAGTGACAACGATGTCTTTCTGCTGCCCGGCTCCGATTATCTGATTCTCCTGCTCATGACCGTCCTCGGCGCGGCTGTCCGCATCTTCAGAATCTCGCAGCCCACCAGCGTCGTCTTCGACGAGGTTCAGTAAGTCCATGCTCGCAACACCTCGGCTGCCACCACATTGTTCCTGGCACTAACCGCAGCACCTTGTAGCTTTGGTGGCTTCGCTTCCAAGTACATCAAGGGTCGCTTCTTCATGGACGTCCATCCCCCGCTCGCCAAGATGCTCATTGCTCTTACCGGCTGGCTCGCTGGCTTCAATGGCGACTTTGACTTCAAGGAGATTGGCAAGGATTACCTCGAGCCTGGCGTGCCCTACGTCGCCATGCGCCTGTTCCCTGCTCTCTGCGGCATTGCTCTTATTCCCTGCATCTTCTTGACTCTCAAGGCCGTCGGCTGCCGTACCATGACCGCCGTCATGGGTGCCGGCCTCATCATATTTGGTACGTCACATCTGGTCAAGCCCTCCTCCCGTACCATTCCTAACCATCTCTAGAAAACGGTCTACTCACCCAGGCACGACTGATCCTCCTCGACTCGCCCCTCGTCGCCGCTACCGCCCTCACCGCGCTCGCCTTCAACTGCTTCACAAACCAGCACGAGCTCGGCCCCTCCAAGGCCTTTAGCGTTACCTGGTGGTTCTGGCTCGCCATGACTGGTCTTGGCCTTGGCATCACTGCCAGCATCAAGTGGGTTGGCCTCTTCACCATTGCCTGGGTTGGCGCCTTGACCCTTGTCCAGCTCTGGGTCCTGCTCGGCGACAACAAGAACGTCACGATTCGTCTCTGGGCCAAGCACTTCATGGCCAGAGTCTTCTGCCTCATTGTCATTCCCATCACCTTCTACCTCGCCATGTTTGCCATCCACTTTTTGTGCCTGTCCAACCCTGGCGACGGCGATGGCTTCATGAGCTCCGAGTTCCAGGCTTCTCTCAACAACAAGGCCTCCAAAGACGTGGCCGCCGATGTCCTCATGGGTAGCCGTGTATCCATTCGTCACGTCAACACCCAGGGCGGATACCTGCACTCGCACCCCCTCATGTACCCTACCGGTAGCAAGCAGCAGCAGATTACTCTGTACCCTCACAAGGACGAGAACAACATCTGGCTTCTCGAGAACCAGACCCAGCCCCTCGGTGTTGACGGCGAGCCCATCAACGGAACCCACGCTTGGGACAACCTGCCTGAGCCCGAGTACATCAAGGACGGCACCGTGCTTCGCCTGTTCCACCAGCCGACTTTCCGCCGCCTCCACTCCCACGACGTTCGCCCTCCCATCACCGAGGCTGACTGGCAGAACGAGGTCTCCGCCTACGGTTACGAGGGCTTCGAAGGTGACGCCAACGACTTCTTCCGCGTCGAGATTGTCAAGAAGCAGTCTCTCAACGCCGTTGCCAAGGAGCGCGTCCGCACCATTGAGACCAAGTTCAGACTTGTGCACGTCATGACCGGCTGCGTTCTCTTCTCGCACAAGGTCAAGCTTCCTGAGTGGGCGTCGGAGCAGCAAGAGGTTACTTGCGCTCGCGGTGGCAGTCTCCCCAACAGTGTCTGGTACGTTGAGCACAATGAGCACCCCATGCTTGGTGACGATGCCGAGAAGGTCAACTACCGCAAGCCGGGATTCTTTGGCAAGTTCTGGGAGCTCCAGCAGGTTATGTGGAAGACCAACGCCGGTCTCACTGACTCGCACGCATGGGACTCTCGCCCCGAGTCGTGGCCCATTATGCGCCGTGGTATCAACTTCTGGGGTAAGAACCACACTCAGATCTACCTCCTGGGTAACCCCGTTGTCTGGTATGGATCCACCATCGCCATCGCCCTGTGGGTTGTGTTCAAGGGTATTGCCGTCTTGCGATGGCAGCGAAGCTGCAACGACTACTCGTCTGCCAGCTTCAAGCGCTTCGACTACGAAATCGGCTCTTCTGTTCTTGGCTGGGCCCTGCACTACTTCCCCTTCTTCCTGATGCAGCGTCAGCTCTTCCTTCACCACTACTTCCCGGCCCTGTACTTTGCTGTCATTGCTCTCAGCCAAATGTTTGACCACCTGACGGCCAGACTCCCGGTCCTCGGCCTCAGCCAGCGCCCTGTTGTGAACCGCGTCGCCACAGTCGCGTTCCTTGCCTTCTCCATTGGTGCTTTTGTTCTGTTCCAGCCGCTGGCCTACGGTAACCAGTGGACCAAGGCCGAGTGCCAGAGGGTTAAGCTCTTTACGACCTGGGACTTTGACTGCAACACTTTCTACGACAAGGTTAGTATACCCAGCTACCAAATGACGAGGACACCTCGCTGACAATGCCATCGCAGTATGCCGACTACGCCTCAGCCAGCCTCTCGCCCAGCGTGAGCGACAAGCCCAGCACCGAGAGCAAGCTCGTATCCAAGGAGGAAAAGGTCGAGTACCGCGACCAGGACGGCAACCTTCTCAACGAGGAGCAGGTAAAGGCCCTTGAGGGCAAGGTCGAGTTCCAGACCAAGTACGAGACCAGGACTCGCGTTGTCGATGACGAGGGCAAGGAGCTCCCCAGCGCCGGCGTTGCGCCGCCGCACCCAGACGTTGAGGGTGTCGACAAGGAGACGATCAAGGGAGCCGATGAGGAGAAGGTTGCCAAGGATGCTGCCGCTAGCCGCGACGGCGAGCGAGAGGCTGAAGGCGCCAAGGCCAAGCCTGCCAGTGAGGGCAAGGAGGCCACTGGCAAGGATGAGCTGTAACGGTTTTGTTGGTATTTGGGGGGTCTATAAAAAATAATGTTGAATGGGACGGATGGAAAATCTTTCAGTGGCATTTAGACATGCAACTGCTTGATATAAAGGCAATATGAGCCACTATTAAATCACTCGCTGTTTTGTAAAGTGATGTGATGCACGATCCCGCAACGAACTTTGACGCAACTCCTCGCGAGCGGTATGATGTGAGATTCTTTTGCATGAGCCTCAATCACAGCTGGTGAAGACGGAGGCGTTTGCTTCGTGTGCTGCTAATATTAGATGGGTGGCGGCGCGGGTCTAGCCGCTGCCGTTGATGTGGGGGACAAGCATCGACTAGTGCGCATCTGGCCAACCTCCAGCCAGTGACTTACTGTTCTGCGAAAGCACTAATGCAAAGTACGGCTTGTCAGCGCTTAAGCCATGGTTGGGTCTGCATTTCAATCATGGCCAATTACACTGGCTAATCGCCCTGCCGATACCCAGGAGCCATTCAGGTATACCTGCAAGTAAACATGGCCGCGGTTCACCCCCTTGCTCAACAACAACAACAACGGCACCGTCACGGTGAACGATGAACCGCTCCAGAGAGCCATACGCACGCATACCGATCTGCTTCGTGTAACACCAGCCAAATATGGACCCGTTGACCATCCCCACGGGCGCCGTCGCCTTTATTGGCGTAACCTACACCTCGTCAAGAGCCCTCTTCAAGGCCGTGCAGAGCTACCTCGCCCACCGCGCCGACGCCCGACGCCTCTCGCAGGAGCTTCAGGCCCTGCAGGGCATGCTCACGCGCCTCGGCACCTGCGCTCGGCAAAGCAGCGACGCATCCGTCTTTGAAGCACTCGAGGCGCCGCTCACGCAGTGTGCGCGGGGATGCGATGACGTCCGTCGCCTGGTGGAGGAGTGCACGCGGCATGGCGGCGGCATCGACGGCGGCCAGAGCAAGAGGAGTATTAGAGACTGGGCCAAGATGCGGTACAAGGGGCGGGAGATTCGGCAGTTTGTCGACGAGATTGGCGCGTACAAGGACATTATTGGCATAACGCTCGCGGGCGTGACGCTGTAAGTAAAGGGGCTATGTGACGGCAAGTTTGTGTGGGAAAATTGGCTGACGCGGTATAACGTTTTGTACGACGAATAGGCAAAAAGCGGAATTAACTCTCGAATGTGCGCAGCGGTTCGACAACCACCTCGTTCGAGCAGAAGGGTACTTTGAGACGCTTATTGAGCAGATAAGTGACCAGCTGGAGCGACTGAATGATCTGACTGCCTCTGTGTCGTCACTTGGACGAGATTCGACCTTTGCATCTTCGCTCTCTGCTGGCAGTGCAAACAGCCAAGTCAATCAAGCACCATCAGAAGCATCTGGAACAACTGTGGCTCTGGCACCGGACGACGACTATACTCTAGCCAGAGATATTACCCTCTTTGAACAAGAACTCGCGAGCGCAGAGGTTTGCTTGGGGATCTGTGATCGATACCGCGCCCAAATTGCTCGCACACGGTTCGACGAGATGCGTATCCAGCTCCCGCCAGCGCCTCCTGCTCTGCCCAACGTCAATATTAGCAACGGTAGCAGTGCCGATAGCAGCGGCAGTATCAGTCTCCGAAGCAGCACTTCTGCCAACACAGTTACCGCCGCCTTGATGAGCACAACCGCGACATCAACGTCTCTCAGCAGCAACACGACAAAGCCGCAAGCGACGCTACTATCAGCGCTCAAACACGCAGACGACACATTCACCAGCGCAACGGCTCAAATTCAGTCCCATAAGCAAGCAACCGCCACTGCGCTGGAGGAAGCACGCACCAGGTACAACAGCAGCACGCGTGCTGCACCGAGCGAGGACGAGGAGTCACTGGCGGAACAGCGGCACCAGCTGACGACGCAGCTCAACGCGATGAGGCAGTGTAGAGTTCTCTGCGCAGACGTGCAGGTGCTCAATACGAATCGGGTCAAGAACATGTCTGTTGGACAGGGCGGGAGGCAGCTGCTGCTGACGCAGTTTGACCAGCTGTGGGACGTTGAGAATGTGACGGCTGGCGCTGGCGCGCTGCAGGCGGTGGGATGTATGTCCGATGAGGCGATCCTGGCTCTCGTGGGGAGTAGGAAATCGTCTGCGGGAGAGTACCGAGGGAAAACGGAAGAATGAGAGGTCGGGTGCTGCTTGATGGGGTGCGATCAGCCTGCGCGGAACCGACTGTGTAACATGAGATATGACGACACGCGACAGCTGTAACGTCGTTGAAGAGTTCATCTCAGATGAGGGGCTTATCGCGTTAATAAAGCAAACAATCATTTATTATTGATAGAATGAAAATTTTATTTGGAACGACGTGGAGCTCATAAACAATCATACCATACACATGCATAGCCACAACTCGAAGCCATCAACCCCTTCATCCTTCCGTAACGAGCCAACCCCCTCGTCCTCAATGCCTCCCAACCACGAACTCCCCAAGCACCCTCCATACATGGCTCCAGCCTAACAAAACTCAAGTCCTAAGCTCCCAACGGCCTCCCAGCACCAGCTCTCGCAAACCCAGCCGAACCCCCAGACCCATTCCCGCCGCCGGCGCCAGAGCCGCTCCTCTCCGCACGTCCACCACGCGCAGCAGCACCCTCCTGCCGCCCCGGCCCAATCGCCCTCGCCACAGCCTGGATAGTCTCGTCGCTCCAGGCGCCGACACACTGCCACGAGCGCTCGCCGGCCTCGACGTTTTCGAGGGCAAACGTGTGGTCGGGCGTGTTGGAGACGAAGAGCTGCACGGCGTCGTCGGCGGCGCGGACGTCGCGCAGCTGGTGCGTTTGCGTCATTGTAGGACGGGCTGCGTCTGCTGCTGGGGCGTCTATCGCAGGCGATGATGCCGATGCATGAGGATTTGTTGGCGAGGGTTGTCTATCGGCCATGGCGTGATGAGAATGAATGTATATCGTATTGCGTTCCTTGCGGTGAGGATCTGGTGGGTTATCAAGTGGGAGAGACAGAAGTGCTGCGCTGTGTGAGGATGCCCTGCGGAGAGCTACTGGCGATTTTCACAAAAGAGAATATCCAAGAGTTGGGGAGTCAAGGCAAGGAAGGCAAGGACATCTAAGAGGTAGATATGTTTCTCCCAAGGCTATGGCAAGGTTAGGCAGTCTCGCAACCATCGATTTGCTCGTTAGCGCCGGGCTGTCTCGTCATTCCCCACAACACCATCTCAACCACATCTGCCTGCCGCCAACGCCAACGCCAACGCATCACAGGTCTAAGCGACTAGCGTAGGCGCCCTGCGAGGCGAACCATTCTGACCCTGGCAGCACCAATTGCGTGCATGCAGTCGCATTCTCCAGCTTGCTCTCGCCGTCATATGACTGCCAGTGGCTAGCTACGCGTATGCACGGTCGACGTGTCCGGGCGTGCATGCACTTTATCTGCTCGGTTATAGCGGCTAAGATTTCGGGAGAAATCAACTTCTTTTTACGCATCTCCACGCCGGAGCGTACTCCGTCTATCAACAGTCCCCTCTGCAGTTCTGAAATCCAATCCAATGCCCTCTTTCTACCCCACGTCATCCATTAAGAAATACCAAGACCAATGCATAAAACTCGCCTCTACCTCATCTTCATCCGTAACATATGAAGCACCCAGAAGGATGCCAAAAAAGAAAATAGAAAACAAAACTGGCCAAAAACTCCAAAAATGCGTCCCGTCGTGTCCCATTCACCCCCAATCTATACTCCGGAAATAACAAAACTAAAAAACGCACAGGTCACTCTCCAGATGCAAGCTAGCATGGCATAGCGTGCCTCATCTTGAAAGATGTAGCGTGGGTTGGGTATAATACACAATATACATTATGTTGAATGATGGCTTTCGCTGGCGAAGTTGACGGCGTGCCAGGTTACTGTGTGGTTGATTCCACACCTGTGGCTGTTTCGGCGTCCTTGTGCAGTTCGGGTGAGTTGTCAAACTGAGCAGTGGCTGCTTCTGCATCCGTCTGCTCTGGTGGCGTCCTTGGTTCTCTAGCTGGCGCATTGTGATCAAAGACCGGGCGGACTTGATCCGTCTCTTCCTTGACCATCAGTTTGGTCGGATCCAAGGCGCTGCTTGCTGCAGCTTCGTTGCTTGGCCTTGCGCTTCGCGAGTCGTTATCCGCTGGCGCGTCTGGGTGCGTGGCCGGAATCATCCCACCGCCGATGCGTGACCAGAACATGTGGTCCCGCAGCCGCACGCATTCTTCCCAGGCGGATTTGGCATGCTCCTCGTCGTCGGCTCGCCAGTGGCCGTCCTTTACCATGCGCATAAAGCCCAGAAGGCCACATGTCGATCGTACCCTGCCAAGGCAGTAGTTACATAGAGGGTGTCGCGATGCTGATTCGCTCTCACTCGTTCGGAAGCGGTGGTTGCGGAGATAATGCGCGTCTTTGCGCGATTCGCCGCAGAGAGAGCAGGGAAAGTACTGCGGCTTGGCTGCACCAGCATGTGGTGGGTGGGCAGGAACGGGTTCTACAACCAGGGTGCCCTCAGTAACCGCGGTGAGGACGCTGCGACGGGCCAACCAGGACAAACCAGGCGCTACGTCCAGGCGTAACGTTGGCTCAATGTCTTCTGCCAAGAGGCGCTTGTAAAACTTGGTTTCCTTGAGGCTTGGAATAGGCAGCTGTGTGTTTGGTGTCCCGTTCGCTGATGAGACTGGCGTATTCGGCGACTGCGGCGCGCTAGTCGCAGCATTATTTGCATTGGCTGTAGGCAGTGATGAGGTTGATGCGTTGGAGAGGTGGCCACTGGAGGTCGAGCCACCAAGTCCAAGACCGAGGGAACCCAGCCCACCCATGGAACCGGAGGAAACTCGGCTCCCTGCACGCTTGTGTGATTGCTGGGCTAGATTGAGAAAGTCGTCGTAAGCATTAATATCATGGCGAAGCACCGGGGCAACCAGATGGTGCAGACTCGTTGGCGGCGCAGGAGCGACATCATCTTGAATGGGCGGCGTGGCGGTAGCTTCGGTGACGGCCGTTCGATTATCGTCGTCGCCCGTCTCAAGCCTGGGAACAACGCCAGGTGAGGACGGCGCCGTGACGTTTGTCTGGTCATCGTGTTCCGACGTCATGGTCTCCATGACACGTTTTAGCTCGGACAGCTGCTCTTGTTGCGACTTGAGCAGACCCTCGTTGTCAGCCAGCTGTGCTTTTAGCTGGTCGTTTTTGCGCTGGATGGCGTCGTGCTGAACCTGGGCTTCCTCTTTCGCGCGAACGACCATCTTATTGGCTTCTTCGAAAAGCGCCGTGGTTAGCGTCTCCAGCTCTTGCTCAATCTTCTTTTTCGCCTCCTCAGTTTCAAGCCTCTTTGCGGTTTCGACCTGCACCATGTCGCGAATTGCCTGTTTGTCGGCTTCGGCGGTCGAGCGACGAATCCAGACGTCCCCCGCGAGCATCTCTCGCTGGGAGGCATTCTGCGACTCCAGGTCTTGTATGCGGCCGCGGGCGGTTGCGAGCTCGTGGCGGGTGGCGGAGAGGGTGTCGTCGAGGGCGGTTTGGTGGTTGATGGCATTGATGAGCTTGGTGCTCAGCGTCGCGACCTCTTCGTTGAGGTCCGGGTGCCGATTCGGGCTATCGTTGCCGGCGCCATCGGCGGAATTGTCGTTGCTGACGCGCCGACTTCGGGGATCGGGCAAGGTACTCATTTCATCGTTTAGGAGAGATGGCGAGAGAGAGATGGTGGGAAGATGTGACGTCGACGGCGATTTTAGAGGAACGCGCGGCTGTCCTGCGGCAACGGGCGATGATGGTGAAGTAGCCGACGCAGCAACGGAAGAGAGGGATCGAAAGTGGCCACTCAAGGGCCGGCCCGTGGACGGCGGGTGTGACGGGAGGTGCTGCGACCAGCCGGCGACGTGTATGAAGCTAGGTCGCGGTTAGCGAATCGATGGCTGCGTGACTGTGACTGCAGGTCTCGGGACCAGCGGTCGATTCTGGCATGCGCGTCGGAGAGGCAGGTTATAAGGAAGGACGGGGCAGAGCAGACATAGGGAAATGGTGGTGTAGAGGGTAAGACAGTAGAGGTGGCGATGGGAAGCGGCGATAAAAAAAAAAGTGTCGTCGCGGCGGACATTCGGGAGTGGTGGTGAGCGGGCGTTGGGTGTGTCGAGTCAGGCACGGGCAAGTTGGGGTTGGCGCCAAACTTACCTCTCCATGACGGAGGCGCTCCGTCTGGTGTACTCGTAGAGCTAATGCGAGGCCAGCTTGGCGGCAATGCGGTCGAGAGGCCGATAACCAGCAGGGACGCGGCAAAGTGTTGATTGAAGAGCGAAATAAAAACAAGAAGAGATTGGCCAAGGGGCGGAGTAGAAAATAATGTGTTGGGGGCCTGCGCGGTCTGCGTCGATGTTGTGCAGTTGAGAGACAGGGACCAGGACCGCAGCAGCCGAGACGAGACGACAAGGCGGAGAACAGGCGAGGCGACGTGAAGGCGAGAGCTTGTCGCGACACAGAGCGGAGGGTGAGGAGAAGCTAGGTCGCTAGCCTGACGAGCGGAGTAGACTGTTGCTCGTCGTCGTCACACGCAGGGAAAGGCGACAGTGATTGGGAGACGGTCGCAGTCGCTAGAGACGGCTGCGCTGCATGAAGGCGGAGAACGAGCTGCAGTGGAAATCACCGAACGACAACAGACTATTGGCGTGGGGGCTTTGGGTCGTGGGAGAGGTGCGTTGCCGTGCGGAGAAGCGAACGCCAGGCCGGAGAAGGATTCGCGCAGGAAGAGCGCAAGTAGGCACTGCGAGAGCCTGGTAATCGTTGCGTGCTCCGTACTCGCAGCCAATTCTGAACTGCTTGTCGCGGCGTCACTTGGCGCGCTACTCGTGGGCTGGACGGTGCAAGTGACCCAATCAGACCGGGGAGTCGTAGCGGGTGGTCCCTGATGACGAACGACTTGTGCAGGGGTTTGTTGATGTGATGGAGAAGACGACGAGACTAGGACAGTGAAGCTCTTGTAAAGGCGGCTTGGGAACCCTCGGGAGCTCGAAGGGTTGAAGAAGCAAGAGGGGGCAGGCCGACTCGGAAGATGTGGAATCCGGGGAGAAAGATGGACAATGCTTAGATTTATTTTTCTGTTTTTTTTTTTTTGTGTACAGAAGTACACAGAGTGTTATACGAATAGTGCAGGGTGTGTCTCGGTGAGACCAGAAAAAAGCATTTATGCTATGCCGTGCTGCCAGCATTGAAGCTCTGCAAAGCAGGAAAAGAAAAAAAAAGAAAGGCTTTGATCCGTTTGCTCAGTGCAAACGAGACGGGCGCTACGCCTGATGGGGGCACTTTGGCTTTGGGAGCTTCTAAATTGGGCAGCTGGATGTGAACTCTACAGTGGCTGCACAGCGAACGCTTGGGAGCTTCCTCTTGGCGGGCGTCCTTTAAGCCTTGCGCGTGCCGAGCTTACTCGCGTCGTGGCTGTTCATGACTAGCCGGATTTTCCCTCCATTTCTGCTTCAATATCCTCATAGCTGAAGAGATGCTATGGTTGCATGCAGGCCTGCATTACATTGAATAAATAGATTTATCCATTTATTGTTTATGGAAATCCGTTTGTATGGCCGGCCCGCTCGTCGCTTCAACGCAGCTGGCAGACCCACGTCGTTTCTGAATCCGAGTACGGAGCAGCTGGCGCATGACGTAGGCCACACCTACTTCGGCAGGCGCGGTGCCGCCCTCGACGATCCCTTCCTGTCGTGCCAGCAACGTGTCCATGATCCTCTGCCGACTTCTGTCGTACTATTTACCATCTTATGTGCATTGAGCACCTCGAAAACGTGCAATGCCAGGCAATTGAACGAGACTCTTCATCGAATTGCCTGCGCTTCTTTTCTTCGCAAGCCACCAGCGCACCCTCTCTTCATCACACCATCCCAAAACAACAACCTACCCCCGCACGGCTGACGGGGACCTGCCTATCCGCCTGTTCCCGCTCCACACCAGCATGTCTTGTGCCTGAGCTGAGCCGACCGCCACCGCTGTCGTTTCGCCCTTCGCCTTCGGTCGTCAACGGTGGTGAGCTGTAGCTGGCGCCATTGTCTCACAGCTGGTTCGATACGAAAGTGGGTAGACGGGGAGGGGAATACGATGGTTCGTGTGTGCGAGCAGCCTCGTACTGCAAGGTACGCGAGATGTGGACTTGGGGAAAGAGGCTGTGCTTGTTCACCGGCCCAGTATTTTCTCGTAGTGTGGAGGTAATAGTCGCGGCGCAAGGGAAGTGATTATTATGTCATTCATCTCGTAGATCTATCTGCTCAAAACATGGCAGGCAGATCCGTGTCTCATCCTCGATGCTGTGACGCTTCGAAGTGCAAAGGTTCACATGTGCTGCGTAGCATCAATAATGATGAGCTGTTTGCCGTAATTCAAGGCCAGAGAGACCATGCTCGTATTTTCCTCCAAATTTACGTACTACGTATTCACACCATGCCCCGTCTTGTTCCACCTATACAGCCCCAAAATCTCCCTCGTCTTGCTATGAATATCCTGCATCGTCCGCCACGCCAACCCGGGACTCGTCGTCGGCCCGCGCTTCGACTCGGTAATCTCGTGTATAATCGACCCGAACCGCGACCAGTACGGGCTGATGCACGCCTCGCCGCCGCCGCCGCCGCTGTCGTCCACCACCTGGCCCCGGCACCGCGCAAAGATGCGGTGCGCCTCCATGATGATCTCGCACCCGCCGAGGATGTTGTCGTCCGACTGCGTGCCAAACGTCTTCATCAGCAGCAGCAGCGGGAAAGAGCACTGCAGCAGAAACGTCCCGAAGAAGAGCGGCATGAAGTCAAACTCTGGGTCCAGCCGCTCAATCTCCCGCGTCGTGTTGGCGGCTATCGTCGCCATGGCCGCCGAGTAGATGACGGCCTGCGAGGGTCCGCTCTCTTCCACGTCGGCGAGCGTGTCGAGCGGATCCCACTTGCCCGTCGCCAGGATGTGAAGCGTGCTCACCGTGTGTCGCGCGTAGCCCTTGTAGAGCTGGGCCTCATCGGTGGCGTATGTGCAGTCGCGCAGAGACTCGTCGTAGTGGTCCAGATGTACCTGTATCGAGGCTTGCTTGGACGCAATGTCGGCGTCCTGGCCGGATTCCTGCAGGTTGTAGAGGTCAATGACTTCGCCGAGGATGCTCATCAGCGGCGTGATGAATCCAAAGAAGCTGCAACCAGTGATGCGGTACTGTATTCCTGCAACGCTAAAGGACGGCGGTTGGAAGTCTCCGTCGCCGTTCCACAGCGTTTCATCGCACGGATGCAGCAGCTCGTCGCTCTCGGCATCGCGAAACGAGAGCGACTTTCTCACAGACAGCGCCTGGTGCCGGTCCACGCAGTACAGCAACCACCAAGTGCGTCTCCTCTCCTCCCTTTCTTCCTCTGAAACGACCGTAGCATGCTCTTCGTTCAGCCGTAATTGTCGCGCCAGCTGATATGCTGCGCTCCACCATTGAATCGACTTTTTCTGGTATTTGCTCGCACTCAATATCGAGGCAAGCTGAATGTGGCACATGACGTCGTCCAGCTGGGGCTCCTCTTCCAATTTGTGAAATGACACCACGGAAGACGAGGCCAGATCAAAGAGTTTATCTGTTATGTTGCCTCGGTTTGCATCGAGTATCTGTTGATGGGTGCCCATGTGGTGGTATGATGCGGCGCAGAGAATGGCGTACAACAACGCTGGCTTTGTCTTTCGCACCCTCGACCTGTCAGTAGCCAATACCGAACATCTTCGTAATAAAAAGCTATTTCCCCAGGCCGAGTGACGGAAATATGTCTCCAGCATGTTGCACGCAGTCGTTGCTGTCATCATGTCCCCGAGAGACGCCAGTATTGGATTGAGTATAGGGTACCTTGGCGCATGGGAAGGCTTTTCACAGTTTGGTCTCGGCTGGTTCAAGATCAGTGCCAGAGATGCGCCTGAAGCAGTTGATGCTCTTTCTGACGCCTTTTTTTGTCTTCGAAGAAGGTAGTTGTCTCTTTGCTTGACCGACGCACCACCACGGCGCAATTTGGGCCTCACGTACGTACAGGCTATTCCGATCTCGACGCAGCCTGGGCATGGTGTCTCGCCGCTGCACCTCACCCGCCGCGAATGGCACTCGTCGCATGCCCTCTTGGACCGTCTGCATAGACGTTCCTCGCCCGTTATAGCGGCAGACATGGCGAATAATGCGATTCCCAATGCGTAGGGTAGCCGCGAGCGAGGTCACCAAAAACTGGCGCTAAATAAGGCGCTGCCACCGGATCAGTTTCGACTGCTGAAAATGCGGGGAGGCCTAAGTGGGTTAGGACGGAGCAGTATCCAATACCCTGATCCGGTAGGTCCGGCGTACATTCCGAGGATCCCATACCTATGGGCTTAAGAATTGCCCATCAGTCCAAACAGCAAGTCTATTAATAGCCCTGTTGGCCATCGTTCGCTCCCCTGATAACAACCATTTTCTATACCGCATCATGCGCGTTAGGATCTTTCGGCTCGTCAGGGGTTTCAGTGAGTTGCGGATTTTGCTCCGGCGCTGGGCCATTCGCGCGATGCGGAAAACGAAAATCGGCGAAAACTCTATGGACTATTAATGAAAGGTGATCCCGCCAAGAGCCCAATATGGCAGACGGACTTGCAACGAACCAAGGACAATGAACGTCCCAGAGCACCTATTTCTAGAGACCGAGAGGGCTGCTACAACTGCAAGTAGTTTGGCTTGATACACCTGCGGTTCCCTGCCTGACTGTCGATGATAGGTGCAATATTGTCTATTATAAGAATATTATATATTATTATTATTATTATTTAAATACACTATTTAAGTCTAGAGACTATATAGAACATCTAAAATTGTAAAGGAAAAACTAGAGTTCCTAAAGAAAAACCTTCATCTTGCTTTCGGGGCTGTTTTGTGGTGCTATCGTAGGGTGTATGCGGCAGCTGGAGATGCGCCAGGGGGTGGTTTGTGATGTGGTAGTGTTTGTCGTACCCATATATTCCTGCAGGCTTTATCCTTTCTGATGTCCTGCCAGATTTAGGGCGAGTCCTTGTAGGACTATACTGGTTGCAAGGGTAGACAAGCATTATTTATAGTATAGCAGGTATAGTAAGGCAAGGATTTTTTAGATATACTGTGTGTTGTTGTTATGTTTAATTTGCCACTTAGGTAGGAATAGCTTAATTTTGCCTTAATATCTATTGTAGGGCTATATTATGTGAGCTTTGTTAATAATTTAAGGTAAGTTGGTTGTTAAAGAGCTTTTAGAATCCTCTTAAAGCTCTCTTTTAAGCCTAGCGATGTCATTTCTAGATTCTAGTCGGTTTCTGTCAATAAGTAGGGCTCTAATTTCCTCCCTTTCCTTCTCCTTTTCCCTCTTACAACCAATCCAAATTTAAGGTGAGTTTTCCCTGTAGTTCCCCCAGTGTTGTAGAAGATGCGGAGTCGTTGCGGGATCGTGGTTAACCCATGCGAAAGATGGCACCCAAGACTCGCGCCAAAGATATTCCTGTTAGTGTAGAGCCAACCGACGCAAATATTATATAAATATATTATAATTATACTCTATATATAATAATAATATATAAATAAGTAGTATCTAAGATTAGGTTACTAGGATATTATAGTATTTATATTGAATTTATTATAGATTTCTTATTATCTACAACAATAAGAAATCTAGAAAAATATAATAAATTAATAATAAGCCTATATAAGCTGGAAATATAAGTATATAAAGAGAGAATTTCTTCTATTAAAAGAATTTTAATCTTCTTCTTTATATCTAACTGAAAAATAATTAATATAATTTATTCTTTAAAAAATCCTTTTTTATTCTACTGGCGCTAAACCTTTTATATCTATTATTCCCTTCCGATTCCTATATTAAGTAGTGCTAAATTAAGGCCGGTATATGCTTATAGCCACTTTGATTTTAAGTATAGGGTCTTAGAAAGGTATAGGTTACATATTGTATAGTCGCTTTAGCATTAAAATATATAAGGCTATTAATATATTATAGGTTCTATAGGATATAATACTAATGCCTCTTACTTTTATAGTTTAATTAGATATATAAGTATCTAAGTAATAATATAAAGAGCTATTACTATATATAAAACTATAGTACTAATATAGAGTAGTTCTATTTCTAGGTGTTCTATTTGGGTGTGGTTATAGTATATAGCTTAAGTATGTCGACCCCTAGAGCCTTTTTGTAGACCTCTGGCTTTGTGCCTTATGTTTGGCCTTGTCTTATAGCCTCGAACTAGTGTGTTGTGGTGGATTGAGCTTTGCTGATGGAAATTGGATAGCCATATAGGGTAGGTCTAGGTGCATACAAAAAGGCATCCAGTTGCTAGCTAGTTAGACATCATCAACCTTTTTAATATACCCTTTGTTTTTCTCTGTGGAATTCTACTTCCTTTCGCTTGATCGATTGATCGCATACGCCTTTATAGCTCCTTTTATCCTTTGAATCGCACATCTAGTGCTTCAGTCGTTACCTCTTCATTGAGTGTGGCATACAACACCTTCATAAACACAACCTCACCGAATTCATCTATGCAGCTTTCCTGCTTGTTTACGAATTGTACTACGACTAATCAATCGTCCCCAAACAGTTGCATCATCATGTACCCTGAGGAGAGTGCGTTCTGTGGCCATTCAGGGGTCGCAAGCGTTCTTGGTTGTGGGTGGTTGTCAAGAGGTCTACAGTCTTGGGTGTTGGCTTTGTCCAAAAGGTCTCGTTTCTCTGCATCACACTAGTTCTGGATGTAAGGCTTCCCTAGGCAACTCCCATTCATCAGAACACCCAGTAAATGCTGTGAGGAACCGTACTTTTCCGCTTCGTACTAGCACCGACAAGTAGCGGACTGTATACTGTTTGAATTACACTATCTTTAGCAGTATAAATACGCACTAGCTGGGACACAAGAACCGTTTAGCAGGACGGCGATTTCGCTCATGCCTGTATTAATATAAATAAGGTCCCCATTTTTAAGCTATAGATTGAGGTCGACTTGGAGTAGCCAGATAGCACAGAGAAACGCAGCGGTCATCAACCCTACTGGTCGGATTGCACCGACTGCAGCGTCTTCCGTGGGAGATGGAGAGGCAGGGTATGTTATTGTAGGATTATCGAGCGCGAAGTTGGGTGTGGCGAATTGATTATCCGTCCAATAACCCATTTGATGGCATTCGAGCATATAATCACCAACGCGCTCCCAGGCCCTTGGTATAAGGTCGTTACTGTCGTCGTCGGTCACCCGAAGACAGTACTTGCACGCAATACTGTGCCTTAGCACCGGTAAGGTACATATACATTCGGCAGACGTGCGGTTCAACAACAGCCTTGCTCGTCGATGCTCGTCGATATCCACCCGTTGCGGCCACTCGCCGTCGAGCTGTGCTAAGCCGCAGTCGTCAATCTGACCGTGGATAACTGCGCAGGTATCGTAGCACGCTTCTCTTATCGGTTCGCGATCTAGTACAGAAGTCCTTTGCGGCATATCCGATAGCGTTGTAGAAGGGTAAGAGAAATTCGAGTCGTCGTAGTATCCAAACGCCTCACATTCTTCCCCGATCTGATTCACTTGCAAAGGCCGTGTGAAATTATCAGCAGCATTGAATACGAGACAGCTTTCGCAGTATGGCGCAGCGAGACGAGCGTCGGTGCAGAAACATTGCGCCTGCGAGTAGTTGGCGATGTGAAGTGTTACCGGACCGGCTTCTAGCGTGTACGGTGACGAGTCGGGAAGGCCGCTAACATTTCGTATCGTGGGGTCTCCATTTCCCCAATCCCAAACGGCCGAGATAGGCGGAAGAGAGCATTCAGATAATAGACGAGTTACATCCTCGCATTCGGATTCACAGATGCCCCAAACCGATGGGACCAGCGCGGCAAAGGCAAACGAGACAAACATCATGCTGGGCGTGAGCCGTGACCGACTCGTCTTGAAGGAGCAGTCAAGATGGCCCAGGCACGGACTTTCAGAAAATACTTCATAACTGCCATCTCATCTTGCTGAGGCCTCCGGATAGCAGGCGGGATTAAGAGAAACAAGGGTCACAACGCTTGCGGCTTTTTAGACGCAGCGGCTGGTTGACAAGGCTTCATCTTGTGCTAACAATCAGAGAATTCCCTGCTCCTTGTACAGACAATTGCTAGGGGGCACATACAAATAAGGCGGAACTAAATAATGGGGATGCCACGTCGAGCGGGTCAGTTGTTTCCAGCCCGCTCTTGGCACCGCCACAGGCCGCGTTCAAGCCACTTTGCCAGTGCGAAGGCGGAATTAGCTCCAAAAAGGTTCGCATTGCCATGACCGTGCCGGCTTCCTACCTGGGTATGGACTCTAGAGCAACGCTTACGGAGCAGCGCGATAAGTATACCTGAAGTCTTGCAATTGCACTCCTTTGATATGTAGAGGCTTGCTAGAAAATATACTCTATACGGATTCCGTAATAGCCTTGTTCCACTGCGTTGCAGGGGTTTCTCAGCTCGAACGCCTGCCGAGAACCCTCAAAGTACCCGCATCACTTGGCAGACTCGGCCAAAGGTTGAAAGGCCATAAAGCATAAAGCCTTAGGTTATCCCTGGGGAGCGGAACTAAAAACCAGTTGCTGTGGTTATTGAGCAATCGCCATTTTTATTGATAGCCAGCAAGAGATGGCTTCGGTTTTCGACCAGGTAGAGCCGGAGCAAATTTGGTGCTACGTCCGCGCTGCAGTCGCAGCTGTCGAAGCCTTCGTTCTTTTTATTGTTGGATCCGTCGCGCTATGTACTGCCCGTCGCTGTAACGATCCATCTCGCGTAGCTTTTGTCTGGTTAAAGGGCGTTTTCGCATTTGAAATCGTGTAAGTAGCCCTCTCCTTGACCTTCAGCACTCACTTTTACGCAACTGCAGCATCCGATAACTGACCTATTTCAAAAAGTGGCTTGGTGTTATTCGTTGTCTCCGACTTTGCATTATCACAATCTGCGCTTCTTGTATATCGGAATGGCAGCAGAGCAGGACATGTCTATAACACCGCAGAACGCAACACCCTCACTCTCGCCTACGATGTTTATTCACGAAGCGTCTCCGTGAGCACTCTGCTAAGGCGGATTGCAGATGTACTTTTGCTCATCACTCTTGTCGAACTCGGCAATGGGTTGCTCTTTGCCTATACAAGGCAATGGAGAAGGTCACAAAAGATCCTCAGATGGTTCACGATATCTTCTGGAGCCGCCTTGGTCATCCTCGCAATCACACATACATGTTTAGCAAATACGGTAATGCGTGAACAGTGGTACGCCACATTCGAGCTCCGAATGCAGGGTTCGTCGACAGATCCGAGCTCTTACGATATCTCGTCCTTTGAGTCCCTAATTGCGCAGTCGATATCATATCGCCGACTGGAAGGCGCATATAATGTTCTCAGTTTCTTCACTGCTGTGGGAGCCCTTGTTTACGCTTCTGTCACAATGCACTTTTACGCAAGTGTAAAACCATCGCGCATCGTATGTATTTCCTTGCTTGAATCCCCATTTTTGTGAGACTCTATATTAACGATTGACATCTGGCATATAGTGTGCCGTCAACTTCCTCCTTGCCGCACTATGCAATTTCTTCCGCTGGATGTGGTTCCTGATCGTCTCTGCGCTTTGGCTTCTTCCCCAGGCCGGCTCAACCGTGCCCAGCTCCATTGGCGTCACATATGGAGGCAGTGCGTTTTTGGACATCATTCTATTCGCTGTTATAATTATGATTCTGTTCTCGACTGCTACGCGAAAGAGAAAAGGTCTCTGGACCACCCTTCAGCCGTGGATGGGTGGTGCTCCTCCCTCTATGACTGTGAAACCCCATCTGGCATATGGGCAACCGCCACAACAGCAGCCTAGGTTTTATCCAGCTCCAAACGGGCAGCAGTGGCTACCAGATCATCCAGGCGTGGGGTATCAGCAGCAACAGCCGGATTACTCTACCTGTATGTCTCCGCAAGAGATGAGCTACACTGCACGGGTTGAAGCCCCATCTGAAGGAGCAGTCCTTGAACTAGAACAAGGTGGCCAGAGGGAGAGTGTTCATGAGATGAAGGCTTAACAAAGATGGTCAAGTTAATAAGATAATCATTTAAGTCAAATTTTTGTGACCAACACAGTATTAAGTCTAAAGGAAATAGTATGCCTTCAGTGCCACCATACAAGTGTCATGACCTTTGTTTTGCTCAGCCACGACTGGTGTGTGGAGACCGGAGGCCTCTTTCTAATCGATCTCGTGGCTTTTGAAATACATTTCAGTCCAGCAGCTCCTCAAGTCCTCTAAAGAGACACCCAGCTTTGCGCCAGCACAGAGAGTGGAAAGAGCTGCAAAGTCATTATACAGCTAGTTCAGATCTTGGCTTAATGGAATAGAGCTGGCACTACTCCGTATAGCAGACTATTGTTATAGCAACAGCCTATGCCCGGCCTTAGTTAGCAAGGTCCATAGGGAAACCTTCCTCAAGAATCGCAACGTCAAACCTTCTGCTGCGGTCTGCAGGTGGATACCTGTCCCTTATTCGATAGCGTTGTGCACCTAACGCAGCCAAATTTTCCAGATTCATGTTATACATCCCGCACCTATAGCAAACATACTGACTCCAAGCACTAGCGCTAAAAAACAATCGTGCTGCTATTGCTAAGGCTAAGTCTAATTTAGTTTTTGGCATTCATGATTAGTCCCTAAGTAGTGGGGATATTGAAGGCGGTAGTAGTTAGCGGCAGTAATGAGAGTTTCTCTCGAGAGTTTCTAGAGTAATAGCCTACTATTGTAACTTATGTGAACCTGGCTCTATTAAATGTACGAGGTTTCTTTTGATAGGCTAGCGAAGGCGCTATAAATGCCGCCTAACAGAGTGCCTAAGGTCACCCTCGCCACTATATTCCAACCATGACGAGCCGTGCTAGCCCCCGTACGCCAGAGACGGATTTCCCCGATGTTATCTTCATGCAGCGACAATCGCCATAGTTTAGGCGGTGGCTATCGTTGCTGGCCCTAGGAAGTTGGTAAAAAGTTGCGACCAAACAATTCAAGTTATCAATAATCTGCATTATGCAGTTGAGCATTATTTCGGAACAAATTCATCTTGGTCTGGTACTCCGCTGCAGCTCATAGGCTTCTATGTAGCACCGAGGGTTCTCTGCAACCATCGCTATTTAGAGCAAACCAGTGGCTGTAATAGAAAGTTACCGCTACCCATCCAGGAGTGCGTTATTCTGGTACAGGAGAAATTATGTTTGTCTCTCACAAAATTTGTATCAGCTCTGGGGAAGGCAGATCGGAATCGGACCGCTAGCCTAGTGATACGACAACATCCAGATGGCGCTACAGTTGAAAACTTAACAATTTGCTTAGATTCTATATGCAAGCGGTAGATCTAACATCCAAAGCTTTTTCTAGTAAGTGAATTTATCGAATTAGGTCGTAATGTGAAAAAAGACTAAACCAAATCGTTTGGACACCAGGGCATCATCCCGCGAGGAGGCAGAGCACGACGCCGAAAAGTCGCTTTTCCAAGAACTTCTTATACTAAAAACCGACTAAAATTGAAAATTGCTCGCCGCAAGCTAGCTTATAACACCGGACCGCTAGAGGGGTTTCTAGATATTGTGTCGGCTTTTCTCTCTGGAGATAGCCATGTCGATGCGGCATCTTTTCCTGGGCGAGACATGCCTCCGATCGATGATTTGCCTCCGACATATGCTACAATGTGAGCTGTGGAAATGCTTACAATTCATAGGAAGATGGTTGGTGAGGTGCAAACCTGGGCATCGAATTGCAAAAGTTACACCTGGACCATTCCAGACCAGCCTGGACGCAAATGCGTTCAGACTCAGGAAGCGACCTCTCTTTACCTCGATAGTAAGAAGGGAGAAGTCCAGCAAATACAGCGTCATGACCCGTAAACTTCCATCTTGTTAGGGACTAGCATGTCGCAAATTAGATAGTGCATGAGCTTTGAAATGCCGTTTCGGCCGCAACACAAGCGGGGTTCCTTGGCATACGATTAGCATGTATCCCACGGCCGGGGAGGTAGGCTAGCCGGGTGTGAGAAACAGACAGAAGATACAAAGTTAATACTGTTGCATATTTCTTACAGTATATTCACCATCCACCCGCACGACCCCCTCCCCGCCTCTATCCGCCCTTCACTCCACTGGACGCGCGCTATGGCGGTCCACAATGTCCTCACTAGGCTGTGTCCACCGCAATCTGCCGTCACTGGCTTCCCAGTCATCCACAAGGGCTGCCAGCGTCTGTAAATGACCCCATGCCGGGGGCTGAACACCATGCAATGGCCAGAGAGCCAAGGCCGTTGTAAATAGTGCAGTCACCACAGTAACGCAGGCAAAGATGAGTAGCCTGGAAGGTGACATGTTGAAGGTGAACTCCGAGTCATTGCCGTCGAGGTGGTAGTGCAGAACCATGGCCTGGCCGAGCAGCCAATGCTGAATGGCCTTGATGGCTGTGAGGAGGACTGTACGCCACGAGGACAGGGCTTCGAACAGCGGGCCGGCGGCCATGACAGAAATCCCCTGCGTTCGGCCAGCCTTGCGCCAGGTGTGCTCATCGCGCCACATGTTGACGAGGAGCTCGACGCAATGAAGCCCCATACTTTGAAGACCCTGGACTAAGCAGAGGAAGAGAATCCCGAGCAAGAACTGCGCCGCAATGGGGAAGGACGTGTTGATCTGTGGGTCGTTTGTATTCGGATCCATACCAAAGTTGACGACATGCGTAGTGTCGGTCGCGCTGGCCTGCCATTGGAAGCGAAAGGGGTTGTTGTTGAACATGAGGGTAGGGATGTAGATAATGATGCCGTCCCAGACAAAGGCCACGACGCAAAGGGCCCACATAAACATAACGATCCACTTAGTGGCACGGATGTGCCATAGACGGCAGCCTTGATACCGGAGATCTGGTCTCGAGGTTTGCGCTAGGCGCTGATCACAAAGACGAGGCCGCACGTCACACCCCGACTGATTCTCGATCTTGACCAAAGCCTGGTCTTGCAGGTGCACCATGGTGTTCCAGAGGGGGTTGGCACTCCACGACAGAATTCTCGACTCGTGATGTCGGAGACATATCGCCGCAGTGGCAACCTGGCCCAGTAGGCCCAGGCCGAGCCCCAGGAGCGCCATGGCATTCGCAGCCCGCGCCCTATCCATCGGCAACTTTCCTCTGAGCACTAGGGCCGAGGTGCAGGCATAGCTGAGAACCAGGGAGGCGGCCGATACGAGGTTCATGAACCGTCCGTTGGCGAACGAAGTCCTGGCGCTGGTGAAGAGCCGGAAATTGGTATTGTACTCGAGGCGGCCTTCCCGGAACAGCGCCCAGCGAAGGGACGTCGCGTGGACGTAGCCCAGGCTGTCGGAGGTAAAGGTAACCAAGAGTGACACGACAAGGAGGAGGCCCTCAGTGCCCTCAGTGACGGCCTCGGAGATGGGGATGCCCAGCACCAGGCGACTGTCTCCGTTGGCGACGACGAAGAAGCCACCAGACCAGCATATAGCGGCAAGAAGCAGTGTTGTGTAGACTGCGCTCTTGATACGGGTCTTTGTACCAGAGAAGTCGGCGCCGGGCGGAGTGCTTTCCACGCCATGGTGTGCCATTATCGACGAGTTTCTCAGTCTTCCTCCCTTACAAGGCATTCAGGTAGCCCGCTCAGATAGACATAATACTTTAACTTTTAGAGTAACGGGAGACTCTCCATAAATACCTCATGACTTCTACCTCTGTTGTAGACCGCCTCAACTACTGGCAACTCCTCAAGGCCAAGACTCCAACGTCCTTTGTTGGCCCTCTTCAGCTTTGGCTGTGCTCGCTTCCGTGCTTGGCAAGCGAGTGACGGGGTACAGCGGAACGCTGGCGGCTCAATTTCCGCCTGCAGGGATCAACCGAAATACAAGCCTACATACTACACGGAAAAGCCCGACCCATGACGCCGGTGGACCCTCCGCCAAGGCTGGCACGGCAGAACATTCGATGGACCGAGTCTGCCTTGTCGCCTTGCCCACCTTGAGCCTCGTCTCTCTCGGCTCCGGTCCCGGCTCCGGCCCCGTGTCCCGGCGAGCCTCCGCGCTCGTCGATGTTTAGGCAACACAAGCTTGTATAGTTGTGTATCCCTGATATACAGCCGAATCTGCAATGGCAGCAGTGCCCGGTTGGTGGTTGCCGAAGTCTAGCTTCTTCGATACCTGCGACAGACCCGGAGGCCATGTTCAGCGTCCTCGCAAGCATTGCTATATTCGATAGACAAAAAACGTCTTTGCCATGTCCGCGTCCGAAACGCCGTCTCGGTCGTGGGCTCGGTCGCTCAGCTATTGCTGCCCGATAGATCAAGTATGTAGCTAGTTGCAACTAACCAACTTTACATAAAGTATCGTCTAGCGCCCTACATATGGGTGTAAATTGTACATTACATATATCTAGCCGGACACAACAAGATATTGCGCTTCAAGACTTTCTCAGTTTTATATCAAGGCCATCGCAAGACCCAGCAGTCCACCTACTACCTGAGGGGCGCCCGTCGGCCTTGGAAGCGCGGGCACTGCGGCACCCGTTGATCCGCCACCGTCGCCGCCATCGTCGCCATTGTCACCATCGCCTGACTCACCGCTGGAGTCATCGTCCGGCATATTGCCGGGCACCCCTGTTATGAAAGGAATAGCTCGAACTGGAGCATCGTCGTTGGTGCCCGTAGCGCAAGCCTCGTAGCCAACTACACTGACTGTAGTGCAAATCATATCTTGCGGGCAGCACCTTTTATTCAACCTAGTTAGCTTCCAATGGCTTCTCTGTAAGAAGAATACTTTAATGTCTTACCATCCATTATCACAATTTGAGAAATCAGGGGGGCAGCCAGTGTACTGCGGCCCCTGATGTGTTGGAGTTCCAGGTTCAAATGAACCCGATGGTCCGAGAGCCATGGTGACATCGTATATGCCATCGCCGCTATAGGTCGTGGTGGTCGTATACGTGCCTGGCGCTTTCTGGGAGAGAGTGCAAACCATGTTCTCACCCGAGACTTTGCAGTCGTTTACTCGGGTTATTTGTTCCCCACCAATACGTCCACCAGGTTGCTGCAGAGAAAAGGTGCTGGGACCGGCCACGATTGTCATGGAATGTGGGTTGCCTTGGCAGTCGATGCCCGTGTAAGTGGTGATGGCATCCTCGGAGCCAATGACCGCAACGGTGATCTGCTTCTGGGCGTAGACATCATCAGGCCACGCAATGGTTGCAGAGCCTGTTGGGTCAGGGCAAAATGGCTCTCTTTGCGCGGCGCACAAGGCTGCAAAAGCAAAAGATGACGCAAAAGTCGCAAGACGTGACATTTTTGGTCGTGTTTAGTCGTGTCTTGTCGTTCCTCCCCAATAGCACGGCGCAGAGAGCATTAAATAGACGCCTGAACGGCCATGCGTATATTCTTGGCCACGGACTTGGCAAACGCCTTGCGCCAGAAACCGCGCTCTACAAGAGACCACCGAGTGGGCCGAACATAGGCAGAAAGAAAGAATCCTTGCTTAAACCCTGCTTAACCCCGCTTCAACACCACATTTTGTGCCTGCAGTTTGATCAGGGGTCATTTGTTTGCACGCCAAGAATAGCTGAATGGTTATGGCCGAACCACGAAAGCCTTTGGAGGCCTCTCTTTTCTCTCAAGAGAGTTGACTCACCCAAAGCAACATCATGCTCTGCATGCCAAGCACTGTCATATTGCTGAGAATAAGGGTTAATGCTTGGCGGCGGTTACCAGCCGCTTTACAGCCTGAGACGTTAGCATCAACTCTGGCCATTCTGAATGCATTTGGCTCTCGTAAACCGCAGGACTCTGCAAGGTCGGTGAAGAAGTGTGCTAAGGCTGGCTTCCAACCACCAACACTGATAATGACACGTGTCAACACATTGCACCTTTATTCTGCCCGATGATGGGGCTCCAAGAGGTTGGGACAGCTCATGGCTGTTGGCAAACGCCGCGCGGAATTGGGTGCCCCTCAGACGCGGCTTTGCTGTACCTCCCTCCACGCCGAGAGAAAAATGTGAAGAACGTAATCCGCAGGTAGAGGAATAGGCAGCTAGCTTGACATTTGTCAGGCAATGAATATTTACGGAACTAACGAAGATGTCTGTCCCTTATAACAGCGGCAGCACGGTCTGGTCTGGGGCTGTAGCCGGCCAGCTGCTTTGGCATGTCAGTCGCTCGGGTCAATGGGGCCGAAACCCTATTACTATGTCAGCAACTGATCAGCCTAAAGGAGGGGTGACGGGGCCGGCATGTCGCCTGGAAACTTGCCCTGCTTTTGTTTTGTAAATTTCATCCATTAAAACATCAATATTTAGGCTCAAAGCGTGATGCATCGGTGACGAGTACGTATAACCGTATTATATGAATAGCACGGGAGGTTGTTCCTACGCATGTTCCGCTGGCTGGTTGCAATTAACAGCCGACATTCTTTAGTAACATTTAAAGCACTGCGCCCAGCACAAACCGAGAAAGAGCCTGAAATGAGTACGAGTGTACGGAGTAGCCGCACGTTATTTCAACCATACCATGGGAGCACGTGGGTTCGGCGGGAATGGTGACCGGGGAGTGTATGCGTTCTGCCAAGTTCTCCGAGTTGCGTCAGGGAACTGGTCCTGCGACCAGCATGATTGGAGATAACTCTCACACGTCTGCCCGGCTTGTAGGGCATATTATTATCTATGACTACTCCGTACTCGTAGCCCATTGCTGCTGCCTCAGCGGTGCCAGCCATGTGCCACACCCCTGCAACCGTTCATGGGGCACGCCACCCACACGGTTCGGTCGGTGGAGACAACGCTGAGGGCAAGATGTGACCATAGAGCACCCGATTGGTCCGGCGGTTTTAACAAATAATGCACCCGTATAGTCCGTACTGCAATCTGTACCAAGTACTTCGTACAGTGGAGGAGCCGAGCCAAAATTAGAGAATCGCTTGCCTCGCGTGAGGAGCGCTCCTCCCTTTAGGAATACTCTTGTGTAAGAGCGCTCTTGAACACGGGAGCGCCGCAGCACAAGGTATTTTTAAATTGAAGAGTGATGGGGCGCTCCTGCACTACTCCGTAAGGAATACCCCAAAGCCGGAGCGCCCATTTTCGTGGATATTTTTCGCATGAATCCGTGAGCCGCAACATGTGGGGGTTTCGTTTCCTAGTTCATGTTGCCCTGGTTTGTGACACCTTTATTAAACGTGTGACAAGGGACAGTCAACGAACTGCGATAAGAGCAAAAGGTTTCCCCCAGCGATCAGGCGAACGATGAAGAATTTCGGGAAATATAATAGTCAACGAAGCAAGCGTTTCTTGACAATGAGAGTATGAAACGCGAGATCTTGTGGGGAGCGGCCAGCGGGCATAACATTTAAACTCGTCAGGCATTCCCACCGCGAGTGCAGGTGTTACAGCTCGAACAAAACATAAAAACTGACTGCCCTAGATTTTTTTCTAGAACGGGATCCTAATCTGATGTGGTTCTAACCTCAGCCTAAATAAGCAATTACAAGCTGCCCTAAGCTTAAGATTCAGCCTGCCTAAGCCTACCCTAGCCACGCTAAGCGCAAGGTATGTCTCTTACTACAAATATGCTATTATTATTCTTTTACTTATTAGAAACTAATATATATAATAGGCTCTTTTATAGGCTCATTCTGATCCAACGACATTGATGTTTGGCGCTTCGTTCATCCCATCAGGGCGAGTGTAGCGATAGGCTGGGCCTCTACGGAGTACATATTATAAATGCAGCAGCCGATGGCAAAGCACGGGCTTTGCCCAGCTTGGGCCACAGGGGGTGGTGGGTTGGCGTCAGCAACCAGCCTTATGAGAACGGCTCGGCAGCAATGCGCCAAAGCTTTGCCCATAGAAATCGCTGAGAGGTCGACAATTATGGGACTACCCGCCCTGGCATAGACTCCACCTGTAAGCGTCGTTCCGGACACGGCACAGCTGTCAGCAGTGTGTGACATGGGTACTGTACAGCAACTCAACACAGGAATCAGCGTAAAGAGATGTATAGAAAACGTCATTTGAATTAATAATAAAGCCATAAGTAATAAAAGATTCAGCCTAGGCTTTCAGCGAAGCTAAGCAATAAGTGTAATAATAAAGACGTTGGTCTAATTATTAGAGCGCTACGGAGTACCTTAGAGAGTGATTAATGAGCAGCCTCTGCAAAGGTACTGTATGCTCTGTGCTGCCCCACCTTACCACCGCCACTAAAAGCTACTCGTAGCGTATCTCGAGATTTTTTTTTTTTTTGCGGACCGCTCTTCGACAAACGCTTGATAGGCCCTGTCTCTTTATCGTTCAGTGAATAATGACATGAAAGGAAGGCGAGGGACATCACTCGAGACAATCAACAATTGAGAATGTCTCTCACTCAAGTGAATCCCAGCGACGTCTTTTTCACCTTCTCCCGCCTCAGACCAAAGTTCTCCTGTGGCCGCCGCGTCCAGGACACCCTTGACGCTATCCTCAACACGAGCCTCCGCGCAGAGGACCTTCCGCCCATAAATGTACTGGTAGATCCCGCTACGGGCCACCTGTTTAGCCTGAATAATCGCCGTCTATACGTTTTCAAGGCGCTGCAAGCAGAGGGGAGGCTTGAGACGATTCCAGTCCGGATGAAACCCGTCCCACAGACGAAGCGCATGAAGGACAAGTACACAGCGGACAAGAACGTCAAAACAGCGAGATTGATGCTGGAGCGGGAGGCAGTTGAGCTTCTGGGGTCGAATAGTACATCAGAGGGGGTAAATGGTGATGGGAAAGAGGAAGAAGCGGACACAGATGGCGATGACGCATCAGGACGAAAAGGCGACAGCAGGAAGGGGACAAGAACTACGAAGAAGAAGTAAAGTTACGGTATCCCATAACATATATGTATAGCGAGGCTACTGCTCTGTCCGACTCCCGCTCTGTTCGACGTTCATTTCCTGGGGAGGCACTGTCTAGACAAGACATCGCGACCAGCAGAGACATTCAATTACCGAACGGCCAAGAATCGTTGGATGAATGGAGAAATTCATCCGGCGACTGATATATGCTCGCCTCGAATTGCTACACTGCATTATCACAGAAACGGTACGGCAGTTGCCTGGAAAGCCTGTAGTGCCGGCGTACTCTCCCTTGTCCGACCAGGGAAGAAGTGCAAGACGTGGCTGTAAATGGAGGCATGCCGTCGCCCAGCCTTACCGCGGTGGTAACTGTTGCTGGCGGGAAGGTCGCAGGTGACAGGGACCGATGCCTCCGCTAGCTAGCAAGCCACTAAAAAATTACAGGGCCTCTTAGGCATTATTAAGAATATAGTCTCAAGGCTCAGGTTATATTCTTATCCTTATCCTTAAGCTTAACAATAATTATGCATTAACCGTTAAATATATCTTTATTACTTAGATGTCTGAGTAGGACTTGTCATGCAATGCACTGGCGAGGACGTAGGAAAGGAACAGCACGCTGGCCCATCGTAACTTCGTATAAATAGCTTTTTATAAGAGCTTTTATATGCGACTATGTTTTTATGTGAACAATCACTTTATCCAAGACACTCCAGCTTGCTCGTGCCTCGTACTGTCACAACTATATAGCTTTATGGTTATAAAATTAAATGATTTGGTAGAGTTTCTGAATGACACGACTTTATTGGTGGATATGCCTAAGGAGGGTGCTAAGGTTTTCTGCGTAAAAACACTGCTAAAGTCTTCCCCCAAACTTGCCTCCATACAGTCCCTAGCATTCTTCCTAACAGCCATTATGCTTATGCCAACGGACCCAGTTCGACGTGCGCTACGCGGTGAAGCTCTCGCAAAGCACAGTTTTTATCGGCCGGGATTGGGGTTGAGGCCTTATCATTGTCGAGAAAGTACTTAACGTGATCAGGCGCAATTTGCGAGAGACACACAAAGAGCTTCTGCTGGGCGACACCTGGAAAAGGAGAAGTAGGAAAAGAAGAGATAGCTGGACTGAGGTTAGCTGGTTGCCTGTACGAGTGATGTATTGAACCTGGGATATATACCATCAGAGGCGCCTGAGAGATTTTCGATGCATGCTCCAAAGGATGGGATACAACCCGGTATGCTTGGAATAAGTGAAAACACATTAAACCCGGGCTGGTGGACATTCTTGGCAATATCAATGCACCGGTCTGGCATATCAGGGCACTATTAGCGATATTAAGTTAGCTAATATAATTTGCTGAATAACGGTTTAAAATTGTAATTAGTAGTTGGCAGACTATACCTGTTCTTTGAGGAGAGTGATCCAGCCGTCGCCGGGTGCCTGCTGGGCAGCCAGGGCGGCGGGGGCAAGGAGAGCGACAATGGAGATAAACTATGCGCCTTGTTAGCAGCACTTCTCGCTCTTGCAGAAAGTCGATTCTTTACCTTCATGGTTTCGTATAAGTGACTAACTTTAGTAGAAGTAATAAGTGTGATGGAATTTGATAGCTTAGAGTAAGTTGTAGGAAATGGTAGAGGGGAAGATATGAGCATTATATAGCAAAACCTTGAGCGGTGAGCAAACACGTACATATTAATACATATGGTAAGTTTTCAGATTAAAAACTTGCCGCTGCAGTCCGCAGAAAGGGCGAAACAGTACACATGGTAGTAACTGTCAGCGGTCTCAGGCGAATACCTCGTGTCTCGGGAACCGGGTGTCGCCGTTCGGATGGGGCTGCACGGCTGCAGTGGTGATCTACCTGGGATCTATCCTTTTTCAGCCCATTTGTGTGTTCGCATAATAGACAATGGCGCGGAGAACGGACAACCGTAAAGGTAGGGACGGGACGATGTCTCGTCAATTTGCAAACTGGAGCTATCTCGCGAGGTCTCAGTGACAGTAACACGTCACCACCTTTTCATCTCAGCTCCAGAAACAGCGCCATGTTCCGGACATTGTGGCAGAGTCATTAGTATTTTCACAGCTGGTCACAGACATTGCTCAGTTGGTAGTATTGCATTTTCAGCTTGGGTTTCTGTTTCGGAGTAGTGATTGGTGCAATTGGGGGGCGGGGCGGGTTACGCGATAGAGAGATCCTCTCCTTCCCGCATGACGACACAGCGGCGATCGTGATCGGCACGGAATGAACTGAACCATAGCTGGTCTTTGCTAGGCCGTTGCTGTTGAGGTGTCATGTCAATTTGGGCTGCCGTCCGGAGGTCCACCTGGTAATAACCTGCGAACTAGGGAATAATAAATTATTTACACCTTTCATATTTATAAGGCACTGATAAAAAGTTCGCTTAATTTAGAGACTCGTAGCAATTACATAGACCCATTCATTGTACCTCCCATGCTGCCGCCCATACTGCCCGCCATTGCATTGGCATCAGCAGCCGACGGCAACTTGTATTTAGTAGCAATTGGGTTGATTCCTCGCAACATCATGCCCTGCCCCTTGGAAAGATGCACATCAACAGTTGGTAGATCTTCAGGGTCCCGCATCTGAACCAATAGAGTCGTCCGCTCTTCATCGCTTTCGTTGATACCAGAGCCGTGGACAACGAGATACGAAATAAACAGCACATCGCCAGCCTCGGCGGGAGTTGGGATGGCCTTTTCAAGGGGGTACTTTTCCTTGTTCAAGTGGTAGCTGCCCTCGCTAATGTGCGGCAGGATACCGTTTTTGTGAGACCCAGGAATGACGCGTACGCAGCCCTTCTTCTCGTAGGCATCGTCAAAGTGCATGATGGCCGCAATCATGGACTCCCGCTGGTGAGGGAAGAAGGGCGCATCTTGGTGCAGAGGGAATGGAGAGCCCTTCTCCGGCGGCTTGACAAAGGCCTTGGTGTGGTGCAGCTGCACATTCGGCGACTTGATGAGATCAGCCGTCGCGCCGGTCAGTCGCTCATCAGCGATCAGCTTGCCAAACGAAGCGTCGTAAAATTGCACGTCATGGCAATGCTGAAGTTGAGTGGCGCCCTTTTCGCCTGCACTTCCCCACGTAGCGTTGACATTTTTGCTATCAATACGCTTGAACAATGAGTGTATGCCCTCTCGGTATGAGGCTGCTTCCTCCTTCGAGAGAAGCCCTTTGACCAAAAGGAAGCCGTTGTCGTCGAAAGATTTAACTTGGTCTGCAGTCAACATTGTGTGCGGTGCTTGGGGTGTTGAACAACGTCTTGATGAGAATAGGATTCGACAGCTCTTTTTATACCTCAAACCACAGCGAAGAAAAAAGTCCTTGACGATGCGCATTTGCAGTTCAAGTATGCCCACTTCATGACCCAACTAAAGCGCTTACACGTCCACAAGACCCCGCATAAGTTGTCTCCCCGGTTGATTAGCCGTGAATTCAACCCCCGGCCCAGTCTCCGATTGACCCACCGAGTGAATGAGCGAGCAAATAGCCGATTGATTAACCGGCTTAAATATGGCCGGGGATTACCTAGAATCCGGGGTAGGACTTCCCCGGATTTCTTGATCTCCCCTGTAATGCGACCTGTCATGGGACATTTAGAGTAATATGCGGGTTCAAAATCTGCATGACTGGAAATATACTGGCTACTACTGGCCAGCGGTGTAGCGACTCCGGGGTAGGCTCCGATGGCTTGCAGAGAAGTCACCGTCCTCGTCAACATAACTAAATGACTAGATGACCCTTGCTTTTCCATTCCACAAATTCGCTCTCTCCTCCTCTTCCTGCCATTTCTTCCCCACCACTACCTATTCCATCAAAGCATTGAATAGACGAGCTGAGCAGAAATGGCCAAGGAGGAAGCATCCATTCAACATGTGGCCAATGTTCCGCCTGCCGAGGAGATTCAAGAGGCGGTAGAAAATGAAAAGCAGGAACCACAGCTGACTTCTGAACAGCAGAGGAAGCTAGGCGCTTTTTACAGACGGAAGTCAGATCATGGAAGCGACGTCGCCCCGGATGCCGATATCATGCATATTTTTGACCGGATTCAGGAAATGAGCACAGACGACGCCCTGGATATAGTCCTCCGCGCTATCGAGTTCCATAAAGATGACCAAAACTTTCCGCAGCTTACCATGGCAAAGATTAAGGTCTTGGTCAAGGGTCCTAAAGCTGCAAGTGACATCACCTCTGACTACGAGTTCGATCTCAAAGCGGAGGCGGCTATTATCCACTACCATTCTCCATACCCCGAAGTGCGATCTGTCACCGATGCGTACGATGATCCAGCAGTTCCTGTAGAAACGTTCCGAGCATACTTTCTTGGCTTGACTTGGATGGCCGGAGCTACTGCTCTGAATACTTTTTTCAGCCCCCGTCAGCCTACCATCACCCTAAGCAGTACAGTCTTGCAGCTGCTCCTTGCGCCATGCGGCTTTATCTTCGCCAGAGTCTTACCAGACTGGGGCGTCACCGTATTTGGTACTCGCCATTCACTCAATCCTGGACCTTGGAGCTACAAGGAACAGATGTTTGCAACAATCATCTTCAATGTTGGCAACGGTACTGGCGGGACTTACTATGTCTACCTGGTGCAAAAGCTTCCGCAATACCTGAACCAGAAATGGGTCACTTTCGCCTATGAAATTATCCTGGCGCTTTCCATTCAGTGCTTCGGCTTGGGCTTTGCTGGGCTACTTCGCCGCTTCGTCATAAAGCCTATTACTGCCATCTGGTTCAAGGTTCTGCCTACGTTGGCACTGAACCGAGCGCTGCTTATCCCCGAGAAAAAGGGAGAAGTTGTCAATGGCTGGAAGATCCCACGATACAGGTTCTTTGTGGTTGCTGCGGTCGCGATGTTCTTTTACTTTTGGATTCCCAATTCTCTCTTCACCGCGCTGCATGCCTTCAATTGGATGACATGGATTTCTCCGCAGAACTTCAATGTGGGCATGGTGACTGGGTTCTATGGTGGCCTAGGATTCAACCCGGTCGCAACATTTGACTGGAACGTCTCTGGCACAGGTATGCTGGTAACGCCCTTTTTTAGTACTCTGCAGCAGTACGGTGCTAGAGTTCTGTCTGGACTTATCATCATTGCTATGTACTGGGGCAATAATTACTGGTCGGCGTACATGCCCATCAACAGCAACGAGGCATTCGACAATAAGGCTCAAATCTACAATATTTCACGAGTTCTAACTGAGGATTCTACGATTGATGTTGAAAAGTACAAGGAATATGGACCACCATACTTTTCCGGCTGCTGGGTCTTGGGCCAGGGTTCCTGGTTTGCATGGTACCCCATGACCTTGTTCTACGTTTCAATCAGGCAGTTCCAGCAAATGAAGATCGCAGCAATTACCATGTACGAAGGCATTGTACACCGAAAGGCATTTTACGATGAAGAGGAAGATGCCCACTCACGAATGATGAGCAAATATAAAGAGGTTCCGGATTGGTGGTTCTTGGGAATTTTGCTGTTTTCTCTCGCACTTGGCATCATCGCGCTGCAAGTATACCCGCTAAATACCCCAGTCTGGGTTCTATTTGCCGTGGTCGGTATAAGTGCCGTCTTCCTGGTTCCATCTGCGCTGTTGATGGCGCAAGCAAATGTTAACATGGGCTTCAACGTTCTCTTTCAGCTGCTTGGCGGCGTTTGGTTTGTCGGCAATCCATTGGCCCTGATCATCGTCACAGCTTATGGCCAAAACTTTAACGTCCAAGCCGAAAACTATATATCGGACCAGAAAATGGCGCATTATGCCAAGATTCCGCCCCGCGCCATCTTTCGTGGTCAGATCATTTCTGTGTTTTGCAACTGCTTCATCTTCATTGGCATGTTGAACTGGATGGTGGACAACTTCAATAACGGCACTCTTTGCACGTGGAGCAACAAGAGCCACTTTGTGTGCACCGAAGCTGTCCTCGTATTTTCATCTGCCATAGAGTACGGTACTTTTGGCGTCAGGAACATGTTCAAGATGTACCCCATCCTTCCCTGGTGCTTTTTGATGGGCGCCGCTATTGGCACGGCGTGGGCATTGGTGCAGAAATACGGTTCCAAGGTAAAGGACTACTCGCGAAAGCATTGGAAAGAGGGCGTGTTTTCAACTGTGGACAAGTACTTATACATCCCAATGGAGTATCTCGCTTGGTTTGACCCTGCAGTTTTCTGGGCTGGATCACTGAACTGGTCAGGCGGCAACAACTTGAGCTATGCTACCAATGGCCTGTATATTTCGTACATTTTCATGCACCATATCAAGAGGCGCTATGGTCCATGGTGGGAAAAGTATAATTACTTGCTGGAAGCTGGCTTCGATGTTGGCGTTGCGGTCAGTGGCATCATCCAAACCTTTGCCCTTGATTTTGCGACGCCGGTGAATCTGAACTGGTGGGGGAACACTGTCGCAACAGCCGGCGTGGACTTTGAGTCATATAACCAAAAGGCACCGCTTCTACCAGTACCACAACAAGGATATTTTGGATTGCCACCAGAGAAGTACCCTATGGAGTTCTAACAAAGCCGTGGGCATAAGATAACTACTCTGGAGCTTGACAGTCGTCCAAATGTGGTAGGAGGAAGTCCCCACCTGACCACACCAACACGAGCCATACGACGAGATGAAACAAGATGAATAGCAGTAGTCAATATTACAAGCGCTAATGATTACAAATGTTACATAACGAGCCCATGTATTAGCTTATAAACTGTCGTGATGGAAAAGACTGACATGTACATGAGAAATCGGCAAGTGGGGACTGGAGGTGGCGCCGCAACCACGAGCTTGACCAGGATGGTAGGTGTCCGCGACACGCATGTATCAGGCTAAGCTACCCGATGCGTTTATTTTCCGGCCATAGTCAACGGCTCTTTACGTAGCTTAGAATGTACCGACTCATATTTACTTCGCAAACTGCAAGTCACCTCGACATGTGCTTGCCCGTTAGCTGAAGTGGGCTTCGGGCGGTTGTTGACAGGCATTATAAAGCCCAACTTACAATCGCTGTTTTAGTGAGGAATCTCGGAGTCTTTAAGTACTGTCATATTCCACTTGACCTCTACGAGCTTTTTCGCCACCAAAAGCCTTTATCCGCTGTTCTATTTACGTGCCATCTCATACAATGGCTGTTACCGAAATCAAGGGCATTTATGTTGCCATTATCACCCCGCTAAAGGAGAACCAGTCAAAGATTGACGCTGAAGCTCTTGATGAGCACATCAACCGCCTCATTGACGCCGGTGTGCACGGCCTCGTCCCCGGAGGAAGTACTGGTGAATTCACAGCCCTCAGCACAGATGAGCGCAAGCAGCTTGTTGAAGCAGTCGTCAAATCCGCCAAAGGTCGTGTAGGCGTCATGGCTGGTGTTGGAGACCTTTCCACCGACAAGACTGTTGAGCTTGCCCGCCATGCAGCAAAAGCTGGTGCGACTTCACTCATGGTCACTCCGCCTTTTTATGACGCCCCAAATCTAGAGGAATTGAAAGAGCACCTCTCAGAAATTCACAAGGCATCTGGCCTACCACTCGTGTACTACAACATCCCTGCCGCGACCGGCCTCAGTCTTACACCTACTGAGATTGCCTCGCTAAGCGAAGTCGGCGTGCGATACCTCAAGGACACTTCAGGCAACGCCCCAGCCCTCACTGATATGATTTTCAATGACGAGATTTCGTCCAAGATCACAGTATTCAACGGGTGGGATACCCTGACCTTTTACGGCCTGGCAGCTGGCGCAAAGGGCTCTGTTTGGGGGGCTACCAACATCATCCCTGAGCTGTCCATGGAGCTGTGGGACGCCGTAGCAGTGCGACGTGATCTAGATAAGGGGCGTGAAATCTGGAAGAAGATCTTCCCCATCTGCAAGCTGCTCGAGTCAGGAAACTACGGTGCCTTTGTAAAGACCGGTATGGAGCTGCGGGGTTGGAAAACCGGTGGCATGAGGAAGCCATTCGTTATGACAAATAGTGACGGACGCAAGAAGCTTGCTGAGGCACTGAGAGCCGCTGGGGTGAAGATTCAAGAATAAAATTGTATTTTTAATTCTGAGTAGCTTTACATAATACATTAAAAATAAAATTTGTTGCAAAAATGTTCAACTAGCAATTGCCCTCGCTTGCTGAGACAGTAGATCCGGCCACCCAAATGTAAAGTCATGCGTCTTTTCCCGCTGTTCCCAGACTGCTTTTGCCATTACACTCGGCTTCCCGTATTCTAGAAACATTCCATGGTCATCAACAGCTTCCAGACACCTCAATCCGAGTTCCTGCAGGTCGGGAGTAGCAGCTTCGCATACTGCAATAAAAGTCGACCATCCAATGCTGACAGAAAAGTCCGAGTCAAACTTGCCCAGTTCAAGACAGGGCTGTATATATTCGAGGGCCCTTTGTACTTGACTTTGTACAATCATGACACTCATATTGTAAACGCGGCGGTAGAAGAATATAATCACAGCCTGATGCATTGCGAGAATCATTGACTCCGTACGTGATAGGTTCTGTGGAGAGTCGCCAGCTGTTGTCGTTGACTGGTTGCTGTGACTGCCAGAAGAGGCCTTCCACGACCATATTTGCTGCTCTAGTGTCCGTATATGCTTGGACAGTGCCATTGAAACTGCCGGATTGCACATTCCAGCAGCCTCTAAATGGGGCTTTTCATTCACCAAACTGATGGTTTGCGACAGCAGAGACATCAAAGTCTCCGGCACTCCATATATCTCCGGGTATAGAGTAGCTTGCCACATACCAGTGACGTCGAGATGAATATCGTTGTAGCCCACATCTTCTGGCTTCTGGCGGTTCAAGTCCAGGTCACCAAGATTTTCCGCCTGTATACCGAAACTGCGGGGTATAGTGTATTCGATCAGCTGAGACCTACTTTTTTCGGCCTGTCCCTCGGTTGACGCTAACGATTTCGTCGGGATTTTGGTCGTCTCTAGAATAAGACGAAGATGTGTATACATGTGATGCAGAACACGATGCCGAAAAGTCTTTGTTGCGGGCAGCCCGCGTGATCGTATGAGATGCTCGGCGTCGACAAGCAGTTTTCTTATTGCTCCCGGCCCGTGATAGTAAACCTGCAATTTTGTAAGTCAGCCAAAGGTTGTATTCAACAAGAGGTAACAGTGACTTACGGCGACGACACCAACACTGAGTATTGCCGTCAACATTTCAACGTACTTCCCTTCTGTCTCGAGTTCCGTGTTTAACGCTGACTGTAGGTGCTTCTGCGCTTCCTGTTGATGTTCCATGCCTATTTGCAGCCAGAAAGAAGCAGTTGACTGTTCATGAGATGTGGACTTGCTCAAGTGAAAGGCACTTTTTGCCAAGAGAGTGGCCAGTATGCTTCGGCGAGCGCAAGACGTTGTGTTCCAAAGCGAGATCTCCGCGACTGTTTCCAGTGCACACGGCAGCAGTAATATCTTCCACGGGGACATGCCGCGATGCATTGAAGAAGATGACCCGTCTAGAACCTGATATTTAAGATACTGTAGTAGGACGGCTGTGTGTGATGGAAGTGGGGATGAACTGCGTGAGACATTGCCATCACGCGGCGAAGGTGCTCGCGAAAGAGCATTGGGTGCTTCATCACGGTCATTGTAACCAGCCTGCTGCAATAGAAAGCCACCGTTTGAAGGGTCTGATGTCAGTTTCGGAGTAGGCGACCGAGATTGTGACCGTGACAATATTCTCCGACGCCGATCACCCTTGACCGAGCCCATTGGAGATGTTATGTTAAAGTCATTGGGCAGAAGAGACAATGAGGTATTCTCCCATGACAGACCAAAATTCATGTCCAAGTTCATGTCGTAAATGTCTCTTTCGAGCTCAGCAGAGAAGTTAGAGAATTCATAGCCCGAATTAAACGCTGTCAGTGCATCCGCCGTGAAAGGTGTGAATCCTTCGCCGTTTTGTGTCGTTAATGGTAGATCTTCAACGTCATCCTCTGAACCTGCGGCAGGTGCACTGGCGACACTACTCTGTGCGACTTCATCATTCCCAGAGGAAGTTTGGACAAGTTTGAAGACATGGAAGGGGCCAACGCCATATAACTCATCGTCTGAGACAGATGCATTATCTAGGTCAAGTAGGGCGTCTCCGGCACATTGCTTCCCAAGGCTCCTCACCATATCCTGTCCCATAGAGGTTCTGTCCTCCTCGGTGAATAGTGGGTAGCGGAACGAATTCCCTTCATGCTTTTGCTCATTGAGCTTCCCCCCGAGGCCGGATGCACCTATCCACAGCAGCTGGGGTGTGTATCCCTGGCACGAAAGGTTGAGGCGCTGGCAAGACGTGCAGATTGGCTTCGCCTCATCGCACTTTAGATGGCGGCTCCTGCAGGTCCCACAACCAGTAAATGTCCTCGACCTTGGCTCATTCCGGGATGACGTTGCATTTTTGGACGTTGTTTTCTGTTTCCTCGCAACCATGGTGCCGGCCGTAGCGGCGTTCTTCGGTGGAACCCAGCAGGTACGGCGGAGCAAGCAGGGTTATTCGGCTCGTTTTACCTGAGAGGGGGACTGGATAAAATGTTGTAGATTGGATTGTTTTAGAAACATGGGTTTGTGTTGTTTAATTTGCAATGCAGTTCAGCCGTGCCTTACAGTGATATGGATCATATCGGCGACTACAGCGGCTAAACGACACGAGTAAGTGCACCCTTGGCAGGCCGAAGTAGGTGGTGGCCATCAATGTCAATAAACGGGACTAGCGCTAGTACTCTAGCGTGGCGTGGGCTCCGAACAAGGAAGGTTTCCGCGGTCGGGGCACTGGGGGGGCTTGCAGATACTCCAGCTGCGCCCGTAAAATGTTACTGAATCTACGGACTATGGTACTCAATACTTGGGCTGCCATGCTGTCACACACTTGCTGCTGGTACAGGTATGCGAGTGCTCGTGCGTTCGGGCCTTGAGGTGCAAAACGACAATGTAGTGCCATTAAAGTTTGATGGCCATTATATACCATTGTGCCACTAAGAGTTGGAGTTGTCGGCACAGGACCACGCCGATGAGCCTCCCTCCGCACGATACGAATCTATTATGCCAAGAATTGAACCATAAGTACCGGCGACCATGATGAACGTTCCCGAAGCAACTATGAACATGCTCCAACAGACCATCAGACGCCAGCGCATAGTTGGGTTTGATTTACCACGGCTCCAATTGTCATACAACCACATACAGCCCATGGGCTGGAACGAAAGTAGGGTACCAAAGAGGGCGCCGCAAAGGGACACAATACCGTTGAACACTGGGATGGCGCTGGCAAGAATGTACGCAACTAAGCAGACCCCGATGCAGCAGCTCGCCCAAGTAAACCAGTGGGTAAAGGAATTCGTCGTCAGGTGTTTCGAACCACGTAGTATGCGGACAAAGAGATATTTACTGGACACCTGCAAGGAAGTTAGCATGGCGCGGTACGTGCGGGTAACGAGTGCACTTACATGGGCCAAGAGAACCCCGCTGACAAGCAGCCCAGGAAGGGCTATTCCGTATGCAACTTTCTTTATAGTCTTACCAGCAGAGCCGAGGGCGGGTGAAGCAACGTGTGTTCCGCAGTAGTAGTACACAACCACACCGACAATTAAATAAATGCTGGTGACCAGGCTTTGGCAGATTGCCAAGGATCGAGGGTATAGGCGAGGATCCTTCATTTCCGAGACGATTGAAAAGAAGGCCCCGGTGCCAGCGTAGGCGAATATAAGAGTTGAAACTGCAGACACTGCTTCCGCAAAAGTTGGGTTGCCAAAAAGCTTGAAGTCCGATTTCCAGTCCACATCTTTAGACACTGACGGAGGGCGGTCCTGTACGCCAACTCCAATCATCACAATGAAGACTATGAGAACGCAAGTTAGTGGCGGGAAAACCACTACAACGCCGAGATACTTACCAGCAACAACGATACCGACAACACCCACTATTGCCAACCAGGAGATGCGACTGAGCGTGCGGATGCTTGAAAATATGAGCACCATGAAACATGAAATGGCGACAAAAATAGCTGTGCATGCTCCATGATCAGATAGCGCGTTGAAGCAGATTGATAGACCCAACATGGCTGATCCAGCAGTCATGATGTACACTGAGAACGATTAGACAATTGCCAGAAGTCTCTGTTTGGGTCTAACCTACTGCCCATGAACGCAACGGCAAGGACTTCTTTG
Organism: Lecanicillium sp. MT-2017a; assembly: GCA_003056585.1. Lineage (NCBI taxonomy): Eukaryota > Fungi > Ascomycota > Sordariomycetes > Hypocreales > Cordycipitaceae > Lecanicillium > Lecanicillium sp. MT-2017a. The sequence continues at coordinate 105,579 of PXYN01000281.1, forward strand.
CCAACACGTCCAAAGATCAAATCACCAGCATCGTCCGCTCCATAAACATAGCGATGATTCATCTTGAATACCCCAACAATGTAATTTGACCACGTGGTTATGCCGGCGACGACGCAGAGAAGAAGAACGCCTGGAATCATTCCAAGTGTATCAAATGCAGCAGGAAATGATAAGACACCAAGGCCAATTTGTGTCTTCATCATCAGTGCAGTTGTGCCGATCCACCCCAGCTGTAGTCATATCAGCTGCATAACCTGTTGACCAATTGTTTGGTACTTACACTTCTGTAGTCGGGCCCATCTTCGGTGATTTCGCCAAAGACAGCGTCGTGTTCCCTGGTCCGTTTATTTTCGAGAGCGCTCTCCAAGCAGACGCTGTTAGGGTCCTCTCTGCTTTCAGAAATTGCAGGTTTAATGTCGTCGGCCATCCTGTCGAAATTGCTGGGCTCGTTTGTTGTGATATATTGTTGAGGTATAAGCTTGGCTACGTCTTGAATATGCGACAGGGTGCGAGTTGACTTATAAGTGAACTGGATATGGACGATCCGGCTACGAGATTCAAAAGCGCTCACCATATCACTGGTGACCTGGGCTCCGTTTGCCGGTGACTACTTCCTGGAGACTGGTTATCGTTCGCTCAGTGCATTACGATACGTCAACCAATCATGTAATGCCATTATTGTCGACATCCTCAACTAGGTGACCCCACCAAAGTCCGGGGTCCGGGGAAAGGACATGCGAGCTTCAAACGGGGAAGGCTACACCGGTGCCCAGTCGAGAGTCCCACCTGCAAGTGGAACGGCCGAGTGGTCTTATTTGTCGCTTCAGGCAAGAAATATGGTAGAGAAACGGAGTGAGATAAAACAAACTGCCGAAAATGATTTACAGCCGAGTTACTTGCAAGTACTATTGACGGAATGCCCCTGGGTGGCTTTGCTGTGCTATTCAGCACCAGGCGTGCAGAGCTCATAAGATTCCTTCACGCTGATTTGCCGTTGTCGTATCAAGAGATCATTCCGCTTCTGCTCATGTACTACAATATTTTTCGGCGCCACACGCCCATAGTTCTTTATCGGCATTTATTGTGTCTTACGTTCCCACATTCACGGCATCTCCCTCGTCAAAGGATGTAGGCATTGCTGTAATTGCGGATTTCCATATTTTGGACTGAAATATAATGCAAGTTATAATTATGATTGGCACATTAAACTAGGAATCCATCTGGGAAAGGGTCATCTGGATCAATGTAGATCTTCTTCTCACCCGTGATCCACGCCCTGCCTTTGATGTTTGGTACAACACCATCATAGGGTCCAACACTTTTCGACTCCTTGACACGTCCTACAAACTTGGTATCTATGACGCTTCTAAATTCGACTTCTTGTCCAATCTCGATTTGCTTCCTGGCTGTCAAAATTGCCAGACGCGACGAGCAACCTGTCCCGCAAGGACTTCTGTCCAGCCTCCCCGGCGTCACAACCACCGTGTGCTTGACAGACAGTTTATCCGAGCTCATATCTAAGGCCTCAGAGATGATGACATTGTTGATTCCTTTTATGGCGGGGTTTTCCGGGTGTGTAGGGGTGCAGACGTCCAAAACCGCCCTTTTGATGAATTTCCCGAGCTCGATGAGCTGATTACCACGATATTTCTCGATGGTCACACCCAAATCCTTAGCTTGCGCCACGGCATACCACTGTCCACCATATGCAATGTCGACCACCACCTTCCCGATGCCTGGAACTTCAATTTCCTTATCCAATGCATACACGAAAGCAGGCACGTTGTCAAAAGAAACGGCTTTGCAGGATCCGTTTTCGCACTCTGCCGTTGCAGTAATCAAGCCCGCAGCCGTGTCCAGCTTGACAACCGAAGTGGGTTCAATCATGGGCACAATGCCAGTCTCGAGTAGCACGGTAGTCGTACATATTGTATTGGATCCAGACATGGGCACCCAGTCGCCCGGACCCATGATCAAGAATCCGGCGTCGGCTCGCGTGTCGCATGGGGGCAGGATAATCATTGCGCTCATCTCCAATCGCCCCCGTGGCTCATGAAGCAGCAATGTCCGAAGATTATCATGTTGGTTCATAAACTTGAGGAGCTTATCGTGCATGGATGCAGCCCGAATATCCAGCACGCCTCCTATGACGACGTCCCCTACCTCGCCTTCGGCATGGCAGGAGACGATGGACAGGGCTCGCCGTGACCTCATTGGCGCAAAGGTTCAATAGGCTGGCGATGTAATTGGTGTGCAAATAAATCGCAATCAGTCAATAGAAGGCGCGAAACTTCAATTTCTAGAGACTATATACTAATCCAGAGCATTTTCTCCGCCTCTTTCGCGGCAGCCGCGCCCAGGTCAAGGTGTCTACCATGCGGCAAAGCCTTCCAATATTATTATGCCGAGGGAGTCTTGTGCGTCGTTGCAGCTTCTACTCTCTCTATACGGATTACACCTTGGCCGCTGTACAAAAGCCTGCGTCATGCGCCGGTTAATCCCTTTCCCCAGATGCAGGCCCATCGGCACCCAGGTGGGGTGGTGACTTGGGATATATTGCAGGAGGTTGCCAAACTGGAAGGCTTTCCCGACGACGTCCAGGGGGCCCTTGTAGACTCATCCAAGAATGCCACCACCCTTCCACATTCAACATTTTCTGGCCAATAATCGTGGCATATGCCAACAGATATTTGTGCCTTGGCATTTTATTCTCCGCGGCACTTGGCCGAGACTTGTCAACCCACCTTCCCAAATTCACTGAGCTGCGTGTGTGAAATCGACGGATGGTTAGTCTCGTGCGTTATGGGGTAAATCTACGAGTGATAAGTATAATATAGCGGAGTTAATCGGCGGGACCTCAGCAAAATAGGTTAATATCCCCGATTGGAACCATCACCATACGCACACAATACCTAGTAAGTCAAAGGAGCTGACAGCCATAAGCGGGATGGGCTTCCGGAAACCGAGAGGCAGCTAGAATGTTTTTGTATTAATGTAAAGATTTGGTTTAATGACCTAGTTCCATGTAAATTTATTACAAACAGTCTCTCAATAGCAGCTGTCCGCAAGTATGACTGTCAACATCGTGGTTCTAGGGTAGGTGCCATGCCTCAACTCCGGAGCTTCCTCACTAACATACGGTTTCAGCGCTGGCGTCTCGGGTCTCACCACAGCCCTGCAGCTAGCCAAAAGCCCTGGCAACTCAATTACAGTGATTGCCAGGCACATGCCCGGCGATTACAGTCCCGATTACGCATCACCTTGGGCTGGTGCCAACTTCCAGCCGTAAACCAATGTCCATCATTCATTCGATGCCCAACTCGCTAATCTCACTCTAGCTTCTCACCAGAAGCCGGCTGCCGATGGGAAGAGCGGTCATGGCCAGAACTCTCCAGATTGGCAGCCAACGTGCCCGAAGCAGGCATCCATTTCCAAAGTTTGTGTAACACAACACCAGAAAAATGCCATCAGCAATCCTAACAACGAGCCAGAAAGCCACATTTACCGCCGTAAAAAGGACCAAGAGAGTGGCACAACATCCTTCGACTCCATGTTCATCCACAATCCCTGGTACAGCCGTCTCTTTCCTGATTTTCGCGAACTCCAAGAAACCGAACTGCCAGAAGGCGTGACGTCAGGCTGCGAGTTCACAGGAATATGCATCAACACTGCCATATACATACCATGGCTACTAGGGCAATGTCGCAAGCTCGGCGTCGTTTTCCGCCGCGGTGGCGTGTCGCACATTAACGAGCTCAAGAAAATGCACCACACCGGTGGCACTGCTCACATCATAATCAATGCAGCCGGCATGGGGAGCAGGACTCTGGGCGGCGTACAGGACGAAGACATGATACCTATCCGCGGGCAGACTGTCCTGATAGAAAATGAGTCGCCGTCCATGTACAACATTTCCGGAACCGACGACGGTGCAGAAGAGATTTCGTATGTCATGACGAGGGCTGCTGGCGGAGGTACCATTCTCGGCGGCACGTATCAGAAGGGCAATTGGGACCCTAACCCTGACCCCGAAATCACGGCACGCATCATTAGCAGGTGCGTCGCTTTGCGGCCCGGCATGGCTGGTGGCAAGGGCAGAGATGGAATCAAAGTCATCAGAGAGGGAGTTGGAATGCGACCGTATCGACCTTCTGGTGTCAGGGTTGAAGCAGACAAGAACTCATGCGGTACTGAGACCCTTGTTGTGCACAACTACGGTCACGCTGGTTGGGGGTACCAGGGATCCTACGGCTGTGCAGAGTATGTTGTAGAACTAGTCACAAACTATGTTCAAAGCAAGATAGAGACAAAGCAGATTCGGTCTCGGCTCTGAGCAAACAGCACGCTCACTTTACCCCACAGGTAAAATACGAATAAATGGGAACATCTGCCACACTGAAAACCTTCACAGTTCCATAAGATGCTATTCGATGTGACTGGAATGTAATTATATTATGCTTTAGTTGTATGCAACCTCACCTCCAGATCTACACCCCAAAACTATCGACAAATTGGTATCCAGGGATAAAAAAATATATCCTCTTAAACGAAGAAAAGGTATAAAAACAAATGAAACAAGATGCAAAATGGAGGCTATCTATTCCTCCCTCCAATCTCCATAGCCAGGCTCTCCATATGGATTCCACTCCTGCCCTGGATAGCTAGTCGCGCTCATCTGCGGCTCATTCTCCGCCGGGTCATACGCAATTTTCTCCTCTTGCGATGCGATTCGCATCGTACGCTTCCTGGCCTCCTCAGTGTTCTCCAGCTCTACTGTAGCAGCCGGCGTGGCTCCATTAGCTGACGACGAGCGCGACATGTCCGATACACCACCCTTGCTGCCGCCAGTCGAGTGGGCAGTCAGGTGCGTCGCGGAAGCATGGGCCGGTTGCGGACTCGCCTTGTTGCTGGCCGCGGCACTGCTCGGATCCGATGCTACAACAACATTGGGTTCCGCCGGCGGTGGGCTAGCGGCACTGACTCGGTGCTGTGCATCGTCATCACTACCAGGTGACTGTTGAGCCTGTCCAGCGTCACTCGCCTGAGGGGAGGGTCGCTGTGTAGTGCTGTCGTGTGAAATCTGGCTCATACCGCTGCTGAGGAACTGTGGACCAAGGCTGTTGTGACTATCCTGAGGTTGCACCGATGGCGCCTGATGGCTCGTGGGCGGACTCGGCTCTGTACGAACATACGCGCTGCGGCCACTCTGGTCAGATGTAGGGCTTACCAGCTGTTCGCTGGTGGGCGGAGACATTTGGTGATGCATAGTCGAATTCTGTTGCATCAAGGGCGATGGCTCAAATCTATGCGGCAGCTGGGAATCATGGCCCGGCTGCTGTTGGTTATAGTTCATGTAGCCATGCGGCGGTTGCTGATATCCCGCTCTACCGACATTGTATGCTGTTGGGACCTGAGATCCTTCGCCGTACACTGCAGTGTATCCCTGAGGAATCGGAACTGCAGCGTACTGTGGTTCCGTAAATCCTTGTGGCTGCTGCTGGTAGTTCGGCTGCCGAGCAGGCTGATGGAACTGAGATGCATTCATCGGTTGCGGCTGTCGAGCAGGCTGATGGAACTGCGATGCATTCATCGGTTGTTGCTGTGGAAGCTGCTGCTGTGGAAACTGCTGCCGTGGCGGAAATTCCTCCGCAGCTCCCTGAGGCGCTCGCCAAGATGGCTGTGCACCCTGAGCGGGTTGCTGATGAGAAGCAATCGGCTGCATGGCAGCTTGCTGCTGAGCTCCAGATGGACCTTGCTGCTTAGACATTCTCTTGAAGGCGCCCAACAGCTTTCCGCCAGACAGCCTGTCACTCTTTTCCGTCTTCTCTGCCTTTTCCACCTTGTTTTGGTTCTGCACAAGCCCAGCCATTTGGCCAGACATGCGAGATCGCAAATCCTTCCACTTGGAGCCCTGGGCCGCTGGTTGCTCGCTGGCCGAGACGGGCTGTCCATAATAGCTGGGGCTTTGGTTGGAACTCAAAGACTGACGAGGTGGTGCATTGAACCCTGTACTTTCTGTTGACATGCGAACTGGCTGCCTATAACCAGTGACATTCGGAGGTGGCCCTCCAAGGCTTGGAGGGACCCCTTGCATCGGCGAGCGACCTTGTGAGTGTTGCCATTGGTTCGCGCCAGGCTGTGGCCATGGTTGATGAGGAGAGGGACTGAACCTAGGGTTTGTCGTGTCCCGCATGGCATTACCAACACCGCTTTGCGGTGGGACAAATTGGCCGCTGGCCTGCGTTGTAGGGACTGCATTGGGTGGCCGCTGCGCATGTTGTTGCTCTGAGTGGACCGGAGGCAATGGCTTGTCTTGGCTATCTTGGCTCTCATTTGTTACCTGCCGACTCACTTCCGAGTCAGTAACTTGAGAGCTCACAGATGGTCGTACCGCCGATACACCATCACTTTCATCTCCAGATACTATGGCATCGGCAGACGTTTCTGTGGACGCGGCGTCACGCTCGTGAACATCTTTGGCGGGCTCTCGTTTTGGTGAGGATGCTACAGCCGGAGTTGGCCGCCATATTTCAGAGTCCGAGCTACCAGCCAAGGGAAGATTGCTCATCGACCCGGACTGCGGGCGTTCAGTAACCACGTCATCCCCCTTCGGGGCCTCCTTTGGAGTGATTGTGGATGAGGAGCCTGGTCGGTTTATTTCCTCGCCCGCCTTGTTCCCTGCAAATGGGGGTTCAGGAGCATCGATAGCAGCTTCCTGGCTGGAACCCTCTTCTGCATGAAGGTCATCTTCAGTTGCAGCGTCTTCCGTGGTAGATGGCGACTGCTGGTGGTGTTGCAGTTGTAATTTAGGAGGCGGTTCATGATCTATCCTCCGATCAAAAGATTGCGGGTTCTCGCTTGGGAAACCTTGCATTTGGCTCGGAAGATCATCCTGGTGTACCTGTCTAGGTGGCGGAGGAATGTTGGAATAAGAGTTGAAGTCAGGCGTTGGACGTTGAACCTGCTGTGGAGGTAGTTGCTGAACACCACGGCTGGATGGACGAGAGCCTGCATGACGCCCCATAAACCCAGAAAGCATATCCGATATGGAGTTGCGTCTGCTTCCACGCCCAGATTCGTCAGTAGGTACCGGCGGAGGTGGCATATCGAAGGATTCTGCAGTTGCACTACGCTTCCTACCAGGTCCGTGCAAACCAGCAAGAAATCCGCTTCCTCTTCGCTGCGCCGTGTTATCGTAGCCAGGAGAGGGTTGGGCATCAGAAGACTGATCGTCTTTGTTGCGTTGAAAGACCTTTGCAATGCCGGAAAAACGCTTCTTCTTGGGTGTAGTTTCGTCACCAAGATGCTCCCGGGATGCGCCAGCACCGTCATGGTCAAAGCTGGACGTTGACTGATTTGCGGCAGCATCTTTACGAGAAACCAGGCCACTCATGCTGGCGCCAAAGAATGACTTCTTCCTTTCCTTTGGCATATCCATGTCGGATGCTAGATTCATATCGGTATTCGATCGCTGTATTCCAGAGAAGCTTTGCCGTTGAGAACCTGAATCCATCGAGGATCTATGCATCATTGCTGGTATGAATGAACGACGCTTCTTCTTCGCCTGCGTCTCCTCAGCCCCAAAGCTCCAGTCGGATGCATCATCACTTTTAAATGCCGATGCAGGAGGCCTATGATCCGTCATGGAGGGCCTTTGATCTGCCATGGAGGGTCTTCTCTCTCTAGATGTGGCGCGTGTAATTTTGTCGCCAATATCCTTGAAAAAGCCAGACGTTCGCTGTGGACGGCCCCTATCGTCACTTGGCGGCCCAACACCAGGGATAAAGTATTCGTTACTGCGACGTGGATTTACGATGTCATCTCGATATAGCTGATCGGGACCACCGTGGTTCCATTGCTGCGGTTCCTCCCCTGGTCGTGGAGCAAATAGCCCAGGATATCGCTCCGCAGAAGATGGAGGAATGTCTGGGTTTCGTGGTCTAATATTTTGCGGTGGCAATTGAGGGGGCGGCATCATGGCATTCATCCCGGTTCCTGTCTCCTTGTCAAAGCCATAGTACATTTGTGGCGAAGAAGATGGGCTTGGTCGATTTCGTGTTACAGGATGGAGCGGCTCCGAGAGATGACTCTCTTCCAATTTCCATGGCCCTGAAGTTGCCAAGCGGGGATTCACAAGTACCGGCTGGGATACAGGTTGATCGGTAGGTTGCGTCGGAAGATGTTCGCTCGATTGGCTTCCTACTTCTTGCTGGGTAACAGTAGGCTCATCCTTCTTGACGTTGACCTCGGACAGGTTTCCTTGAGGCACCGGTTGTTGATGGACAGGTCTTTGCTCTCGAGGCTGTAACGGATGAGCAGTCTCATGGGTTGGCTGTGGCTCCCTTTCCGGCAAAGGGTGCTCACTAATCGTCTCTGCCGGTCGCACTGGCCCCCTCTCATCATCATCGTCAAGTGGGAAACGTTCCGTGGCTCTTTTAACTTTAGAGGCAATGGCAAAAGTTGATGTCCTGCGAATAGGGGGAAGGCCCACAAAGGAGGATTGCCGCTTTGGTGCCTCATCTGCAGTAGACTTCTGGTCTTGAGCCGCAAAGGCGACGCCACTATCTTCCGGGGCCTTCAAAGCCGGAGAGAGATGTGCGTGTGAGCTGGGAGATGTTACTCGAAGATGGGCTCCAGCCTGATTAGATGAGGACTGATGGGAGGCAGCATGGTGATTTGGTATAGTACTGGCAGGCACATTGCTATTGAGTGTGCGCGACGCATTCTCGACATGCTCTGCTTGCGATGGCTGCTGTTGACCCCATGGCGCAGCCTTATCAGAGCTTGCGTCACCGGCTAAAGGAGACAACGGCTCAGGTTCGGGAAGTTGTGGCGCTGGGGTCAGGCTGCTCCGTGATACTCCAAACGCGGGACTATCAGTAGGAGTCTGTTCTTTGGGCGAATCTGTCCGCAGTTTGCCACCGAGGCTGAGAGCCCACGAGCTGCGACGTTCTGCCTTGACTTTAGCCTGCACGGGCGACGGTGGTGTGGGTGTTTCGCCCTAGTTAAGAAGCAAGAATTAATATCCTCTCAAAACACGCACAGTACGTTGACCGGTGATGTAGGTAGGGGAATTTGCTCGTGGTATTCCTATCTCATGTAGCCCATATAGTCATAACGCAGTAAACGAGAAACGAAAAGACGCAGCCCAGACATTGGAAAAAAAAAGTAATACAGGTAATCGTCCTGACCAAGGGAACAGAGAAAGAAATAACCCACTCACAGTGAGTCAGGGTTCAGAGAGAAAAAGTTTCAGTGAAATACCTTGTCCCCGCTTCCGCGCAACTTGTTCTTGCCCTTGCTTAGCAGTCCCTTGCCCATCTTGCCTGCCGAGTGCATAAACTCCTTGCTCTTGGTACCAATCTGGTTGCTTGAATGACCAAAGCCGCTGCTCGCCCCGGAGGATGGCATTGCAAGACCGCCAAGTCTCGAGCGGCCGCCTGACGGCGATGATGTCGGGCTCGGCACCGAGGCGTTGAGATACTGTTGATAGTACGGTTGTTGTGTTTGTGGCTGCTGTCCAGGTTGTCCAGCGGTTGCGCCTGTTGTTCCTGCACCAGCATTGTTTGCTGGCCGAGGGGAAGCAAGGTTCTTGCTCAGATGTTCCGGATGCTTCGTATGCATCGACGCAAGCCATCTGTCCAGGCCAGTGTCCATGGTGGCATATGAAACCCTCGTATCATTAAATCTGGCGATTCGATCGCTGGAAGAGTTCATATCCATAATCTCCTTGAATGACATGGTAGGTGCCCCCGGTGCGCGCGGTGAACTGCTGGGTGCCGGCATAGCTGAGACGGGAGATGGCATGTCGGGGTGGGCAAGCGCCGGATGACTTTCCTGGGGAGGCGTGGAGATAGGGCTCGAGGTTGTCTTGTCGAGATTCTTTTCATCTGCCAAGGAGAGTCTGGCCTCTTCCCGAGAGTTCATGCTGGTGCGTTCAGCTACTGGGGCTGTTGGAGAGGCGACAGTAGCCAACTGAGGAGATGCAGGTTCACTTCTGACAGGAGAAGCCTCGCGTTGCTGTTCGGGAAGTCGAGTAGCAGCAACTGAAGTGCCCTCGGGTGCTACTGGTGCCTCTTCTGGCTTATCCTGAGCGGGAGGAGCAGCCTCCTCAGGCTCATCTTCAGTCTCCCATGAGAACCGGCGGCGTCGTTTTTCCGTCAGCGGCGGTTCTTGCCCAGGTTGAGGTTCACTCTCTGGCACTGAAATGGTAGGTATAGGTTGTGAAGAGTGAGCTTCTTGCTGCGGCAACTCAGGTTCTGTTGTCGTCGGTACATGGGCCTCGTCTTTGGAAGCCTCCAATGACGACCGTGGTGCAGCCTCCGCGGCCTTAACGGCCTCATTGGCATTGGCATCTTCGTGCACAGTCTCCATGACAGGCGCCTTGCTCTGAGGCGCTTCATCCCGGCCACTAGGAACATCTGGTGTATCGCCAGAGTCAGCCCAGTAGCTGTCGTAATCCTTCAGGGTATAGCTGCTGTCCCTGGCACGGTTTCGAGTCGACTGGTCGGTATCCTGACGTTCCAAATCGCCAGATTTAGAATCAGACGCAGTGGGGTGTCCCGGACTAAGAGATCTGATGATTTCATCGCGGAGGGCGTCGCTCTCCTTGGCAGGAGACGAGGTGTCGGTACCATACGTGTCTTGACGCTGGACAGGAGGCGGCTCAAAGTCTGGAACATACGCATCTTGCTTCCGCAAATTGAGCGGTTCCGTTGGAGTGATATCTGGCCTGGAAGTAGTAGAGGATGTCTTGGCGGCTGAAACAAGAGAGTCTCTTGCTACACTGGGCTTTGCATCATCCTGCGCTGGCCCTGGTGTCGGATCCACGGTCTCCTCGTCTTCTGTCGGCGCTTCCGCTGCAGCTGAAGAGTGCGACGCATCCTCATGCTCTTGAACTGGCGCAGGCTGTACTGCAGGCTCCTGTGTAGTGGCGGGGGCCTTCGGGGTTGCGGGCTCCTCAGGTGCCTCATCCACGCTACGGGTGTCAACGGCGGCGGGCTCCGGTGCCTCCTCTTTGATGGGTTCTCTCTTTGGCGACGGTTCAGACATGAAGCCACCAGTAGAGAACAGGTCTGGCCCAAATGCAGACATGCGGGCCAGATCAGGGAGTTTAGGGCTCGTTGATGCCCGTTTGTCGTCAAGTTCGTGTGCCGCTGCCTCCAGCACTCCACCACGCCCACGGGAAGGCGTAGTAGCTTGGTTTGTAGCCGGTGACGAGGCCTGAGTTTCAGTGATGGGGGATAGATTTTGGTACTGCTTGGCATAGTCGGTCTGTGCAGGAGGTTGCTGGCCAGAACTCTGACTGGTGTTGTCCGTCGACAGCTTCGATGGAGACGCTGAGCGCTCCTTTGTAAGCTGGTCGAGACTTGGACGGGCACTGTCAGAAGAGAGGCGTTCCTTTTCACGCTCTTCTTCCATGCGCCGATAAATGTCAGACGGTCTGATGAAGGCTGGGGGCTTTCCTGTGGCCGCCTGGGGGGTCGTCGAAGGCAGGCTGTCCGGCGGGGAGCGAGGTGACAGCGGGTAGGTAGAAGAAGCGCTCTGCGGCACTGTTCCAGATATGGGCGACACCATCTGCCCAGCTGCGGTGGTTACGCCGCCGCTGGCATTCGAGGGATCAGATGCCGTCGGCGCGACGTTTGCTTGCGGTTGCTGGCCAGGCGGGTGCGCGGGCTGCTGCTGAGTCTGAATGTGAAGGTGCGGCACATTTTCTGCGTGCGCCCGCGGTGTCTCGTTGCCTTTCTGCGAGGGCAGCGTGGATGTTGTTGGGACTGGGGGGAGCTCGGGCTCCTCGTCCTCATCGTCGTATTCGTCGGCGCCCCAGTCGTCGCCGTCGTAGTTTTGCGACTTGGCCTCGACCCATTTTCTCGTCTTTTGCCTGTTGACATTGACCTTGTAGTTGGGGTCTCTGGCGGATTGAGCGGCCCTGTGAAGGAAAGGCGCGGTAGTTAGCAAACGGTGCAGATGAATCCAAAGTGTTGCTTTGGACGGGGAATCAGAGGACGAGCGGGTGCGTACATGGTAGGATGGCCGCGGCCGTCGGGCCTGCTATACGACCCTTGGTCCATTGCTTCTTGCCCAGGCAATGGTATTTATTCCGTCATACTTTTGCGCAGTACTAAACGGTGAAAAAGAGTGAGGACGTGCGTGACGATCCTGCTGCTGGGCGTTCGTGGGCAGGCAAGGAATCGGCGGGCAGTGACGTGGCGTCAGACCGCAAGAGGTAGTTGGTGATTAGGAGAGAGGCGATCCAGAAGACGGCGAACAAACGAATTGCGACGAAAGGCAGACGCAGCAAAAGCCAACCCCAAGGAACGCGAATCTGTACAAAAACAACCGGCGAGCAAGCAACAAGTCAGGGTTTACTGGGGATAAAAAAGCAAGGAGGGATGCTGGTGGCTGGAGGTTTGCGCAAGGCAAGGCGACGTGGACGATGGGCAGGGAACTGGTGGCGGGCCCGGCGCTGGAGATTAATGGGGATACGACCCAGCTATGGCCCCAGCTTGCAGCTTGGTCGGGCCAAGGTTTGCGTGAGATGTGGGCTGGTCTGGCCATGGAACGTAGCAGAGTGGGAAACAATCACGGTACCTCTTTGGTGTGGTAGTGGGGAGACGGTACCTCGATATGAAGCTCCCCAGTTAGTGGTGGGTTGTGAGCCACCCTTTAGGTTCGTGTATAGTGGCGCAGCGAGGATTATTTTTGGCTCATAGCAGGTGGATGGGCATGACGGCCATTCAGAATCCTTGTTTGATGGCGAGGAAAGCAGCATTGACTGATGGTACGACATCTATTGATACAGCGTAGAAGAAGATATAGTGGGAAACCAGAATAGCACACCGTATCAGCGTTTATACCTCTCCAGTCGTCGCCGTAACTCTAATCTGAGGGCTTAGACCGGAGATTATGTCCACGGGCGACGCAACGCCAAAGCAGCCAGCCACAGTAACCATGCAGCTGTACCTGCAAATATGTAGAATGAAGAAAAGCCAATGAAGCGGCTGGTAACTGGTTCGCAATGCTCTTGTCGTTGCACACGAGCGGCTCTATAAGTCACTTTACGCTATGCCCGCCAGACACTGCAACGTCACCACGGATGTACACTCCTACATCCTCATCGCTGCTCAGTCGTCATGAGGCGCGGCTGTGGCGAATGAACAGTGGCTTGTCAGTTTGCAGGCGGGCGTTGTTTCACCTGCCAGAGGTACACCCGCTACGGAGATTAGCAGTGGAGTGACCTGCCGAAGCCGCGCTGCTTTCAGGAAGCGGGTCCCTTCTGCCAGCAGCCCAGCCAATGACGCCGCAGCCTGCGCTGACAAGCCAAATATACCCGTCCGTTTTCCAATCGCGACTCCATATCCCTTTTTCAAAGAGCCTCGACAGGCACACGGTAGATTCGCTCCCTCTGTTGCGCCCGCCTTATTTCCTCTTCTCCAACACTCATTCTCGCTTGCTCTATTCATTTTGGACGCATATAACGACTCTTCGAGACCCTGCCAACCCGCCGTACCTCGCCCTTTTGCAACGCGCAGCCTCGGCCTACCCGTCGGCAACGTGGCCAAAGTGGTACTTTTTTGTTGGGCTTCTGACGACAAGACCACCACGACGGCAACCCGATAGCCGCACTTGACTTTCTACCATTCGCTCTACCTCTTTTGCCGAATAAGAGGCGCTGGTCGCTTTAATACCAAAAAAAAAACACCGCCGTTCTACTATACATAATTTTCCCAGTCGCCACGATGGCTGTGTCGTCATCAATCCAGGACCGCACGTCCGAGTTCCAGGCGGTCCTCGCGCAGGCGAAGCGCCGGCAAAACGCAAACAAGCTCGGCGCGCAGAGGAGGTCGCTGCTCTCAGAGTCGCAAAAGTCGGCCGAGAATGGCGATGCGCAGCCGCGCCGCTCCGACTTTGCGCGCAAGGCGGCCGAGATTGGAAGAGGCATCTCGGCTACCATGGGCAAGCTGGAAAAGCTAGCGCAACGTAAGCTACTAGACTCAAATCCCTGTTTGGATAAAAATCGCTGACATTTTGTCGTTATATAGTCGCCAAGCGCCGAACGCTCTTCGATGACCGCCCCGTCGAAATCAACGAACTGACGTTCGTCATCAAGCAGGACCTCTCGTCACTCAACCAGCAGATTGGCGCGCTGCAAACCATGACCAAGCAGCAGCACCCCAAGGCCGACCAAGAGGGCGAGCACAACAAAAACGTAGTGTACCTGCTGCAAGGAAAGCTCACCGACGTATCGGTCAACTTCAAGGACGTCCTGGAAGCCCGAACCAAGAACATCCAAGCCTCGCGAAACCGCACCGAAAACTTTATTTCCTCCGTGTCGCAACATGCCGGCCCGTCGATACAACAGTCCGCCTCGCCCCTATACGGCACGCCGAACCGAGCGTCACCCGCGCCTGGCGGCGGCGACACGCTCTCCCTCAACCCGACCGGCGACCAGCAGCTCCTCATGATGGAGGAGGCGCAGCCGTCAAACACATATATCCAGCAGCGAGGCGAGGCCATCGAGGCCATTGAAAAGACCATTGGCGAGCTGGGCAGCATCTTTGGCCAGCTGGCGACCATGGTCTCGGAGCAGAGCGACATGATTCAGCGCATAGATGCCAACACGGAAGACGTGGTGGACAATGTCGAGGGGGCGCAGCGCGAGCTGCTCAAGTACTGGTCGAGAGTGTCGAGTAACCGCTGGTTAATAGCCAAGATGTTTGGCGTACTGATGATTTTCTTCTTGTAAGTTTACCAATTATACCCGATGGAGGTGTACCAGTGACTAACGCTCTTCTACAGACTCTGGGTATTGGTCTCGGGCTAAAGAGCCTACATCAACATTTATTACTATACTCTGTACTGTAGAATTGGCATCGTTTTGCGATGGAAACAGCTTGATGATTTACACCGTTCCTTTCGGGCCCTATTTGGCCCTTGTTTCCTCTTCTTTTTCACTTTGTAACGGGCGGACGGAGCATATTCATTTACTTGGTCGTTCGCAAAAGAGCATAACAAAATCTGAATTTTGAAGCCCCGATAGAAATTAATACAGAATTCTGATTTTTCTTTCTGATATGCATCATTCATCGATAGCTGCCACCGGCGTTAAGGGCCTAGGTCGGTGATGTTGCAGCCTGGCCAGGTGGGTGGCATAAGCGTCAGCCTCGCCACTTAAGCGGGCAGGTGCTGCCTGATGGCTCGCTTCTCGACAGAAGACATGAAGTTTCCAACACAGGCCAGCACCTTGCAAACTCGAGAGTTTTCATACAGTAGCGCCGTGAGAAATTACTGTCGCTGCCACGAACTACATCCTATACAGCATTCTATACAGCCATGGCAGCAGCGAATACAACGGACCCGACAGGTGTGTCTGGGGATGACCAGACACTACCCTCTTACGACGACAAGGATGCGCTGTACGTAACCTTGCACAATGGCCACTTGACGAAAGTCAAAAGCCGTGCTAATGCCATTTACCCTTCAGGTTATCGTTCATCGAGGCAGGGTCTCGGAGCATTATGCGCTCCGCTGATGACTTTACCGCCCGAGGACAGGAGGAGTATATGAACCTATACGCGTGAGACAACCCCAACCCTATAGCCTACCGCCAATTTCCCAAGCTTACCAGTGCATATTCAGTGCGGTTGTTAGGGTTCTAGTTAAAAGGCGCAGGGGTGAGTGTCGAGGTATGGCACACAGTCCCAATCAGCACACCCGCCAGCGTGGCTAACACGTCTTACAGATCCAAACGACACACCGGGAAAGGACCTCACGAACACGGTCCGGTCCGTGCTCAAGCAGCATCTAGAGACTATACTCAACCAATGCCTAACGGATGACAACCAAGCGCTAGTCTCCTATTATGGGGACGAATGGACGCGGTATGATGCATCCGCAAAGCTTCTCAGCCGAGTGTGGATGTACCATAACCGGCACCACATGCTGCGCGAAAAGAGCGAGGATAAAATCGCCATCAGCACAGTACACGACTTTGCCATGTGCTCGTGGCGGAAGAACATCATTTCGAGGCTACAGCGTCCGCTGGCAGATGGCTGCGTCAGGCTCGTTTTGAACGCGGCAGCCGATGTGCGGCCCGTTGGTCTCGTTCGCGATTCGTACCTTGCTATGAAGTTTGTGAATCCCGAGACGCTGGATGAAGCAAACGCCGTGTATGAAGAGTGTCTTGCGCAGCCTGTCCTAGCGGCGCTCAAGAAGGACATGACGGAAAGCACACGCCCTATCGAAGCAGGCTCTGAAGTAATGAGTGTTGCAGAGGAGCTTGAGCGCGGCATTGACGCAATCAGGTCACGGCTGGATGTATGTTTGCTTCCCGCCACGGTAGCGGACGTGCTTATGGCATACGTTTCCATCGCAGCCTCAGAGCAGCAAAGAGACTTGGTACTGGCGAAAATATGGGAGCTGTATGACTTGGGTCAGCTCGACAACTGCGCGAGATTGTATCGCGTGATCAAGTACTTTGACCAGGGTCCTGAGTTACTAGGCGAGTCGCTGCAAAGCCGTATCCGAGCTATTTACGAAACCATTCGACATGATGATAGTCTCGCCCAGGGAGTGGTAGATGAGGCTTTGCAAGCGAAGCGAAACGGACATCTGGACATTGTAAACATGTATTTTGAAGGCGATTGGCGGCTGAAGAGCGCAGTGGAAGAAGCTTAGTGAAGTAATTGGGATATAGGCAGGCAGGATAAATAATGAATAATAAATTGAGCCATGTAATACGACAAATAGAATACCTCCAACACTTGCAACAAGTATAACGGTCGCCAACCACGCACGCCAGCATCACGGCTTCAATCCCTCAAATCCAATTTCCACCAAACAAAAGCCTCCAAATACATCCATCGCCGACAAACGCACCTTGCGCTCACCGTGCCCCCACGATTGCCCACGCAACGATTTCTCCGTGGCTGGATTTCCTACCACAGAACTCCACAGTGGGGAGAAAGTAGCAGGGTCCCCCACTAACGAGTGCTGGACCAGCCGCCGAGGGAAGCCTATTTCGGTAACTGGAAGGGTGTCCCTGCACAAGCTGCCCCGCAGTCGCTGGAGGGGAGACCGGTAGGCGGGAGCACCGCGGTGACTTGGCCCGATGGCCGATGACCTCAGGGTTCTTTGTTTTTTTAATGACCATCCGAGCGTCGGGGGGGCTTTTCTCCCTTCCTCATCTTTTCTTACGCATTCTGAAGAGTCCATTGTGATTTTTCTGGATTTTAATTTTAGCTCTTACGTCTGCTACACTTCATCTTCGATACAATGGCTGCTACTTCGTTCAAGCTCAACACGGGCAAGGAAATGCCCGCCCTCGGCCTGGGTAAGTTTTCCGTTCTAGCAAGGCAAAAAGGCACAGAATGAAGCTAACTAATGTACAGGAACCTGGCAGTCCAAGCCCGGCGAGGTCCAGGCCGCCGTCTCCTACGCCCTCAAGAGCGGCTACAAGCTCGTCGACTGCGCCTACGTCTACGGCAACGAGGACGAGGTCGGCAAGGGTCTCAAGGAGGCCTTTGACGCGGGCGTCAAGCGCGAGGACATTTACATCATGACCAAGGTCTGGGCGAGCTACAACACGCGCGTCGAGGAGTGCCTGGACAAGAGCCTCAAGTCGCTGGGTGTAGACTATGTCGACATGTACCTGATTGTGCGTTTGCCAAAGCCGTCACTATGTGTGAGAATGCTGGCTAACTCCTTACTCTCTTCTAGCACTGGCCTGTTCTTATGAACCCCAATGGTAAGCCTACTATCTTTTCCCAGCGATTTAGAACTCAATTGACTGACTATTCCAGGCAACAACGACAAGTTCCCTACCCTCCCCAACGGCGAGCGCGACATTCTCCGCGACTGGGACCACACCGAGGCCTGGAAGCAGATGGAAGCTCTCCCCTCCAGCAAAGTCCGTGGCGTTGGTGTCAGCAACGTATGTTACTTCTCTCCTCTCTTCTTTCATCTGAAATGCTAATTGTCCCCGCAGTACAGCAAAAAGTACCTCGAGCAGCTCCTCGCCATGTCCACCATTACCCCCGCCGTCAACCAGATCGAGAACCACCCCAGTCTCCCCCAGCAGGAAATCATCGACATGTGCAACGCAAAGGGTATCCACGTCGTCGCCTACAGCCCTCTCGGCAGCACCGGTAGCCCGCTCTTCACTGCCGAACCCGTCGTCAAGGTGGCCGAGAGAAAGGGTGTTTTGCCCGGTACCGTTCTGCTGAGCTACCACGGTGAGTTCCCTCCCTAAAGAAGCTAACATGTCCTTGTCACTGACGTATGCAAACAGTTGCTCGTGGCACTACCGTGCTGGCTAAGTCCGTCACCGAGTCCCGCATCAAGGCAAACATGGAGATTGTTAAGCTGGACGACGAGGACATGAAGCTGCTCAACGACTACTCGGACGACCTTACGAAAAAGGGCGAGCTCAAGCGCTACGTCTACCCGCCTTTCGGTATCGACTTTGGTTTCCCGGACAAGTCATAAATCAGTAGACATGGATAGAAGTTTTATAGAAGATATTAATAGATCGTTATTTGGTTTTCATGCTGTATTTCATTTATAAACTACACCCTCATGCCTTTTTATGCAATCCCATCCATCTACTCCTGCTATCCCCACCTATCTACGCCATGTCCACAACAACCTTGAGCACCAGCTTACCCTCTTCATCCTTGACCTTGCCAGCCATGCCAAAGGCATCCTTGATATTGTCCATTCCCTTGATTCGGTGCGTTACCAGCTTCGACAAGTCTGGCATACCCGCCGGGGGGTTCGAAACCAGCTCAATGGCTCTGGGGTACGTATTTGCGTAGCGGAAGACTCCTACAAGGTCGACCTCGCGCAGGGCAGCAGCGGACATGGGCAGCGTCATAATTGGGGTACCCATGCCGATAATCAGGACTTTTCCACCGGGCTTCGTAGCCTTTTTTATCCGTTAGCACTCGTACACAAAATTGCCAAATTAGACACGTACGTAAATAGAGCTCTGGAAGCACGTCTCGACGCCAGTGCATTCATACACGGCCGACACCTCACCAACCTCCTCCCCATTCACCTTGGTAGTCTTGACCATGTCCGCAACCTCTTGTGCGTACTTGAGCTTGTCCTCAATGGTCTGTGGTCGTGCCATGGGCACCAGGACACCGGCATCAGCAAAGCCGTTGGCGACGGCAAAGTCAATACGGTCCTTTTGGATATCGGCAATAATGACAGTCTTGGCCTTGGCTGCCTTGCTCACTGCAGCCGCTAGCAGGCCCACCGCACCAGCGCCAAAGACGAGAATGGTAGAGCCTTCGGGGAGGCTGGCGCGGTCTTGAGCGTGCATGGCGACGGAGAGGGGTTCGAGGACTGCGCCGAGGTCGAGCGAGAGGGCAGAAGGGAGTCTGTGGTTCTGTTAAATGCTGACTCTGCTACTACCCGGATTGAGGGATTACATACTTGTGGCACCATCGTGCTGGGTGGTTCACACGCTCCTGCAGCGTACCCTGCGCATGAGGGAATGCCTTGGCCGAGCTGCGAAACTTCATGCCGCGGCAGATATTGTAGCGCCCGCTGCTGCAGTAGTCGCACGCCTCGCAAGGCGTTCCGACTTCAAGAGCAACATTGTCTCCCGGCGCCAGGTTCTTGACATCTGAGCCGACGGCGACGACTGTGCCGCTGGACTCGTGGCCCAGCGTGAGGGGCTCGCGGACGATGATGTCGCCGTTGCGGTAGTGGTTAAAGTAGTGCAGGTCGGAGCCGCAGAGGCCAGTCGACTTGACGGCAATCTGTACTTCGTCATTTGCAGGCTGCGGGAGCTCTCGCTCTTCCTGTAATTTTATTTCAGTTAGCTATGCGGAGAGTGTCCCGGGGAGCAGTATATCATGCCGTACGAGTCGCAGGTCTCGCTCGCCGTGGAGGACGGATGCTTGAACGCGCTGGCTGGCCATTTTGGTGGTTTCTCTTGCGTGATGCGTCGATTCTATTGTTTGGAGAAGGGAGAAATGGCGCGCATTGGACAACTTTTAAGAAACCCGCGTTTGACGCAGTGAATTGGTGCAGAGTAGCTCCACGCCAGCAGCCGTTTGTGTTGCGCGACGTCAACCCCCACCTCTGACGGCTATTGAGGCGGCTCCCCACCCCCACACGCAGCGGCAATTGACTGACACGCCGAAGTGCACCAAAAGAGGAATCCGACCTCGCCGGCTTCTGACCCTCTCTATGTAGTAGGTAATTATACGGCTAATGCAAATAGATACGTGTGCTGATTTAATATTTGGAAAAATGTACATAGTAGCAGGAAGAGCCTCGTATACGCTGGTCCCTACGGCTCTTGGCCCTGGCCTATGAAAAGCGTACAATTTATTCGAATGGCCATATAATGCTATGCGCTGGATACTCGCACCGACATTTCCCTCTTCTCCTCATCACTTGGTGTACCAGACACCATATCAAGCTCGTCATCGCTCTCGAGAACCTCTGACCAGCTATCCCTCGTCTCCGGCACGGGCGAAAGCTTGTTGACGCCCCAGTACACGACGAGCGACACGATGAAGCCGCAAAAGAAGTTGAGCCTGTAAATATATACCGCGCCAATCGGCACCGTCTCACCAACTGCGCCCGCGAACCCGACGACATTAATCAGAATACCTGCAATGTACGCCGCGTACGCCCGCCAATTGATGCCAAACCTGTAATAGTAGGGTCCGCTGCGTTCGCCGCTGTACAGCTGCCGCACATTCATGTATCCTCGTCTCACAATGTAATAATCTGCGACCATGACGCCGGCGACCGAGCTAAGGAAGACGCTGTACGCGGACAGATACGTCGTAAAGGTGCTTGCGCTGGTGAGAAAGTTGTATGGGCAGATGGCGAGACCGACTACGGCACAGATGTAGCTGCCGCGACGGATACTTATATACTTGGGCAAGAGTGCCGCCATGTCCGTACCGGCGGACACCGAGTTGGCAGCAATGTTGGTGCCGAGCTGAGCAAGAGCAAAGGCCAGCGCAATGACAAATGTGCCGAACCTCTGGCCAGAGCCGCCGTCATCTAGAAGCCTTTCGAGCAGTCGCAGCGGATCCCAGATCGTCTCGTTGTAAATGACGGTAGAAGACGAAGAGACAATGATGCCGATAAGGGACGTTACCGCAAACGAGAGCGGAAGGGTAAATAGCTGCGACCATAGCGCATCCTTTGGTTTGCGCGCAAATCTGGAAAAATCGCAGTCGTTGATGATGAGCGTGGAAAAGTTGGCAATGCTGGACATAACGCCGTTGATGAATGCCCACGCCAGTTCACTTCCCTGCACAGTGCTCGGCTTGTTGACAATAGGGCCAATTCCGCCCGCGCGAGAGACTACCCAGATTAAAAAGGCGATGCCCGCCGGCGGCACAATGTACGCCTTGACGGTAAAGAGGTGGCGAATCTTGTGGACGGGGAACCAAAGCGCCGGCAGCGACAAGATCCAAAAGATGACGAACGAGACATAGTCTGGCGTGCTGCTGGCCTTGGGGTCAAAGGGTCCGCCCATGGCTTCGCGGTCCCATGATTTCCAGATGGATCGAATCATTATGTAGACGCAGTGGCCACCGATGTACGCCTGCGTACCATACCAAACACACGCTACCGAGCCAAATTAGCACCACAAACTCAGGTTCAACGATGCGGGAGTGCACTCACCCATGACGGCGCGGTTAAAGACTGGCCACATGCTGCCCCAGATACCAAACGAAGCGCGCCCGACAACAGGAAAGCTAATGTGATACACGGCACCGATGCGACCAGTCGCAACGATGAAGCAGCCCGTGACGGAATACCCGATCCACACGCACAGCCAAGCCTGCCACCACGACAAGCCCGCAGCAATCATGGACGAGGAAATCATCCACGTGTTGATGTTGAACGAGTCTGCGATCCAAAATGCGACAAAGTTCCAGGGTCCCCACTGCCGCAGCTCTCTGGGCACGGGCTTGAGGTCTTCGCTGTTTAGCTAATGGCGCGGTGTCAGCGGTCACATTTGAGGAGTGGGTTGGCATCGCCTCGGCGTTATCGCGAGAGGGGATGTCTGTCGCTGCTGGCATACCATGTGCTGATCCTCTCGGATACCAGACTCGTTCTTCACGGCCAGCGCGGACGCAACGCGCCGTAGTCGCATTTTCGACTTGTCGCCCATGGTGTCGGTGTCGCTGAATTTTTCCTGTCTCGCGCTAGAGCACGCGACCGTCTCGGGCGGCGGCGGTAGGGGGATCAATATGAGATACAGACGCTGACAGAAGCAGCAATGAGGGAAGAGAAAGCGAGAAACAGTTGAAAAGTCTGTGTTTGACTGCTGATATGCAGGTCAATGACTTGCTCGCATGATGGCCAGGCTATCTATGGCGAATTGGACAAAACTGATAGCCAAGCCTCGCCGGGCGCGAAAATGCTTATCTCTTATGCACATGCAAAGTTTCGCCTCTCTCGCTGGGGCGATCAGCCTTTTGTCGAACCCACCTCGCTGACCGCATTTAGCGACCCCAGCGCAGGATCTAGGTGGCTGTATGGGGCATCTCGCTCGGTGGCCCCATGGGGTCTCGACCCTTAACTAGTGTAGGCGTAGCGCCGTGATGGTGTGCTGCTGGGGATGTGGCTACGCGAGGTGTTGCTTTCCATGTTGCATCGATCGGGACATGCATTTCGGGCTAAACCCATTGCTTAAGATGGATGGTGACTTTGTTCGAGCAATATATTTCATCTGCACCCTCTGTGAAGCCTTGCGGGGCTGCCGTTGGATTAGGTACGGGCAATACTAGGTCGCAGAGTACTGGCCAGAGAGGTCCCAATGTAACTTCCCATTTTAATTTTAAACATGCGTCTTTGATAGACACGAAAGGTGAAATGACATTTTCAAACTTGTAGCGGGCGCCGAATTGTATAACAGGTTTTGATCCGTAGTTTGGCAGCTTTGTGTCTTCAAGTGATGAAAGTGACAAATCCAATGACATAACCATCTACCTGATTCTGCCTGCTGCCGAATTTCTTACCCTGTTATTACTTGGGTCTCTGTGCTCAAGCTGCAGTGAATCACCCGGTGGACCATCATTGACAGCATCGGGCCATGGACTGGGGAGCAGATCATACGTCGACATTTAGTACCGCTAGCGCTGGTAGTGTTTCACTTGGTATGTGCTACAGCTTTGACGGCAATACCTGTAGGCAAAATTTACAAATAATTACTATCCGCCAATACTTTCCTGCTTTAAGCGTGTAGTGCCATGCGTTACCAGACACACTGTACAATGGAGAGCAGCTGGCACATAGGTGACGGCGATTAGACTTATCGAGACGCTTTGGATAGTACGAAAGAGTAGAAACACCCATTCTATACGTGTAAATAGTCAAACGCCGAACTGCTGGGCGTTTGCCTTGAGGAACGAAGTGGCGAGAGGCTCTCTACCCCCGCCTCCGCTCACTGGCGCCAATCACGGCGCCCTTGAGATTGCCTTTTTAGGCTTTTTGGCTGCTCCTTCTGCTTTTTCCTGCCCCTCGTGGTCCTCCTGTTCGCTCCCCCATGTACCTCTTAGCTGGACCCGGGCCGTCAATTAAATGTGTTTATTACCTTGCAATAGGATGAAAGGCTTTTTATTTTTAATGCAAAAAGAGCTAAGCTAGTCTATGTTATTTTTCTATTGATAATGCGTCTGGAATATACCGCATTATCGGAAAGGATATCGTTATAAGAGATCTTATAGTCGGACTACCTCAGGCCTTTATTGCACATGACTGACTGTCGGACTTCAGGCTCATCGCGACTGACAATCAAGAATGGCAAATCAAGTGCCGTATGTGGGTACTGTTTACAATTTGGTAACTGCGTTGTTACGTTGAGAGGCTATGCCTCCTCGTGATTCCAAAAATATGGCTCGCCCTTATCCGGAACCAAGCACACTTCTACGCCGACATCGTCGTAGATGCGTCGTAGTGCCTGAATTTGCTCCGTGCAACTCTCACCGGGGCACCATTCTAATACAACTCTTTGCAGGTTTGGGTGTGCAGATCTGTCCAGTTCCTCAAGAGCCAAGATTACCGCTGCTGTCAATGCCAATTGGGCTTCATACAAGGTAACGCCGTCCCTGCCCTCGATTTCGCCGGTATCCCAGGTCCACGAGTCAGAAGTATCACAACCCAGCGTCAGCGTTAGCGTCTCACAGTAGCGGGGGACACAATCCAGTAGCTTCTTGTTCTCTGATGGCGAGAAACCCATCAGGAACACCCACGGGATTTGAAGACGCCTGACCCGCCCAAACTTGGCCATGGGCTTCAGCGAACCCACAATAAACATGTCAGGATCATAATAATCATTGTAGCCCACGTTGATGCTTGCACTAATGCGTAGGTCGACAACGGTGCTGGCAATATGAGCCAATGCGGTTGCCATAACGTCCAGGTCAATAATTGCCGAGCTGATAGGCTGATCAAGGTCGGGCTGATAGAACCAATGCCATTCCAGCTCAGTCAGGTTTGGAAGTATTCGCAGTATAGAGCCCAGCCGCCTTTCCCGCACCCTGTGTACAGTAAGTGTTGACAGCGTTCCTGCTGCGTCAAGCGGGTCGCCAGGCCATATGGGTTCCGCGAGAGGGTTATCAATGGAAATTTTCAAATGCTGAATGACGGGCAGATAGAAAAGCGGCAAGACGGCGCTGGAATTGTTTCGGGAATGCCGTTCAGTTGAGAAAGGTCGAGGCACGAATGTAACGTGATTGAGGCGGCGCAAGGCCCTCTTTGTCGGCAACTTGCATTGACAGAGATGATGACTGAGAAAGTGGCCTAGAATTCCGTTGTCTACTGTAAATGTCTGTCCAAGATACAGGGACGTCAGGTTTGGAACAAGAGCGATGAGGAGCGTGACAAGTGCGTCAACCGATCCTAGCGCCAACGCCTGGCTCCATTCCTCCTGCCTGGCTTGTGGTAATCCACTAGCCTTGATGAAGGCGCCTGCTTTGCCCATTGGCAGTGCCTTGATAGAGACTAATGGTGTCCCATTGACTGTCTCAAGCGACGACCTGAAAAACTTTGACTTAAGGGCTAGTCTGCGAGTATGAGTCGCAAGCCGTGGGTTCTCTAAAAGAGACCTCGCTGTCTGATCAAGTCTCGGTGGACGGTAGTCCTTCCAGCACATCGAGATGTCCGCGTATATATGCGGCACAACAGCTGCGTGGGTTGCCTTGGAGGTGAGGCTTAACGAAAGGAGCGTAGCCAAAGGAAGGTGGTGGAAAATTAAGCTCTGCAGCTCCGCCGGAAGGCCTATCAGTGGCGGCGGTGGCAGTAGTGTCCTAGGGCGCAGCTTTTCGTGCGAAAAGAGGGCGAGGACGCCGGAAACGAACTGCTGTACGTCTGTGAGAATGCCTGTCACTGGCGGCAGAGCCATCTTGCGATGCGGTATTTTTTCAGTCAAGATTGTTGTTGAAGTACGAGGGACAACTCAGTCTCAGCCGCAAATGCCGACGCGCTTTAGGCAGTCCTGACAAGCTCATTATGCCTAAAGCGGCACAGCAATTTGCAGGACCTGACTGTCACGTGTCAAAGTCCTGCAGTATATTCCGTAGGTAGCTCGGCGCGAAGTCTCTGGTGTCATGAAGTGTAAAGGTCCAGCTTTCTTTGTCCCATGGCTTTAAACCGTGATCTCAGAGAGGCGTCGTCCTGTTGGCTCCAGAGGCTAATAGGCTATGGCAATGGAGAGAGCGGCGACAAAACACGAGCCCGCCCTGAGCTCTACGGTCCCACAGAAAGGCCGATCGATTATCCGGTAGAAAGCCTCCTTTAGCCTAGGGCCAGTCGTAAGTGGTTTCGCATGGCATGCCTATTAAATTTTAGATTGGCAGACGCGCCTTACAAGGCAGTGGCGGTTTGGCGGGGGAACTTGGCTGCTTGTCTCCATCCAGTGATTGACTTACACGGTGGAAATGGCAGAGAACGAGGTACATATTGTGTGGACCACTGTACCTCGACATCACCAAACGCAGAGACTCAAAACCCCGGCTTTTATGTACTTGGTGTTGATTTGTCCTGCTCTTCCACATCCCTTCAAGCTGTCTCTTCCAGCGGGAACTAAAGATCAACGGCAAGTGGACAACATGATCTAAACGGCAAACCCTCAAAGCGACCACCATCGAAATTATCACAGGAAAGTCATCCACGGGAAGGGAGGTGGCTAAAATACGCAAAGGCCGCCAATTTCGACTTCATTTTCTCATCTCGCAGATTTTCGTTCCTCGAGGCTTTTATGCGCAAACCGCGACACGTTTCGCCTTCTCCTGTTCCGTCAACGCAGCCCAAAATGACCACTTCTGTGCCTCTTCGCCGTGAATTTCCTAATCCGGATATGCCGACGGCCGCATTCACCACCACCACGCACCGGCTATTGAACGAGGGGCAATTGGTCGAACCCCCACATTGCCCCTCCAACACTTCGTCACTGCGTGGAGATGCGCAAACAAAGCCGCTGATTCACTGAGCTCCTCGTTGGACCTTTTTACCTCGCGATACTTCTGTCCAGTCAATCAACAATTTGCTCCTTCGCTCTCTCAGACACAAGCCTTACTGTTAGCACCTCATAATGGCATCAAGCATGTTCTCAGTCCAAGGCCACACGGCCGTCGTCACCGGCTGCACACGCGGCATTGGCCAAGCTGTCGCGATTGGCCTCGCCGAAGCTGGCGCCGACATTATTCTCGTCCAGGTACGACAGCGCTATAATTTCCGCCAAGACCTTGCTGCTAACTTCCATGCAGCGTGATACCAGCTCGACCGAAACCAAGGAAGCCATCGAGAAGCTCGGCCGCAAAGCATGGATCTACACAGCCGACATGGCCGACCAGAAGCAGGTCGCCGCCCTGACGCCCAAGATTCTCTCCGACGGCCACGAGGTGCGCATTCTTGTGACCTGTGCCGGCATCCAGCGCCGACACCCCTGCGAAGAATTTCCCGACAACGACTTCAACGAGGTGAGCAATTGCCCATCCCCCGTTCTTCGCGTTTTGTAGTCTCTGCTAACAGCCACGCAGGTCATGCAAGTCAACCTCAACGCCGTATTCACGCTCTGCCGCGACATTGGCGCGCACATCCTCGGCCTCGAACCCTCGCCAGTCACCGGCCGCCGCGGCAGCGTCATCAACTTTGGCTCGCTGCTCTGCTTCCAGGGCGGCTTCACCGTGCCGGCGTACGCCGCGTCCAAGGGCGCCGTGGGCCAGATGACCAAGAGCTTTGCCAACGAGTGGACGGCCAAGGGCATCACGGTGAATGCGATTGCGCCGGGCTACATTGAGACGGAGATGAACACGGCGCTGCTCAACAACCCGGAGCGACTGGCGAGCATCAGCTCGCGAATCCCCGCCGGGCGATGGGGTTCGCCTGATGACTTTAAGGGCACCGCCGTGTATCTGGCCAGCAAGTCGAGTGCCTATGTCAGCGGTCACATCTTGACTGTTGATGGTGGCTGGATGGGCAGGTAAACGACG
Source organism: Lecanicillium sp. MT-2017a (assembly GCA_003056585.1). Classification (NCBI taxonomy): domain Eukaryota; kingdom Fungi; phylum Ascomycota; class Sordariomycetes; order Hypocreales; family Cordycipitaceae; genus Lecanicillium; species Lecanicillium sp. MT-2017a. Next base: position 133,058 of record PXYN01000281.1, read on the forward strand.
AAACCGGCAGTGCAATTTGAGAAACGAAGAGAACGATTTTATTTGTCCATAGCCAAAGACACCATACTCCATTTTACATAATTAAAGACTTTCATATACGGCGTATCTAGACCATAAACAAAACAGGAACCATGGCCACCAGCATGCCGACAAGTGACACCGAGGCGCTACCCGGCGCCGCACCAGTAACATGAGGCACTCCCGTGCCGCCTCCTCCGCCGCCATGCTTATCTTTGGTAGGCACCGGCTCAATCGGCACCGTCAGAGTCTTGGTAACAGTCTGCGGTCCACAGACGGTACACTTTTCCACCGTCGTCGTGAACCCATAGGGGCAGCCTGTCGGGGTGGCCATGGACGGCTTGGCCGTCATGCCAGGGTACTTTTCGCACACCGTGTAGGTGGTGGTGGCGATGCCCGTGGGGCAGATGTACTCGTACGCCGTCGTGTAGAGGTGCGTGTACGCGCACGAGTCGCAGTGGTTGCACTTGTCGCACTCGGGCATCGTGACGGTGATGACGCCGGGCGTGGGCTTGTCCGTCGCAGAGGCGGCGGTGACGGCGGGTGTGGTTTTGGTTGCGCCGCAGTCTGTGACGGTGATTTCGCTATAAGAGAAGCATTGCGAGGCGGAAGCTGCTTCTGCGGCTGCGTGCGCCGCGGCGAGGAGGAGAAAGCGGCGCATAGCGTTTGGTTTGCTTGGAAATGTATGTGGTGATAATTGTGTAGATTGTCAGGGAGTAGTTGTGAGGAATGCACCAGGAGGTAGGACAACTAGTCGTCCTGATTCTGAATACTTCAGTCCTTCACCGCGCTTGATCAAAATTACAGGAATTCACCGCAACAGGACATGTCTGCCATATTATATCGTATTCCCGGCTTACACCGTCTGCAAGCAGCCATGCAACGTCGCATCCGACCGAATGCGCCAGGAACCAAAAAGCTTAAATTAAACGACCATAAACAACATCTACAGCTTTCTCTCCCAAGTAATGACAAAATTCCAGAACCCTCATCCATCAAACTCTGAATTTGTGACGCCCGTCCCTTTTCGCAGATGCTGCCCCTATGTTCCTGGCCTGGTGTCGTGGGGTGGCCCCACCGTGGCGCCGGACTGTGCCTGGTCTGAAGTGTGCAGACTTCCGAATCCGTACACAAGAGTATTGTTAGCGCGACGAACAATCGGGCCTTGTCTGCACCGTCACCCTCGCCTAGTACCGCATAAAATGCATTTAATTAAACTCTAAAGAGAAGAAAATAAGGGAACAAGCGTATTCATCGCTTACCGGATTCAGACATTCAGTTTAATTACCCCTTGTCGGCTTTGTTGCGTCCCTGGCCGAAAGCGGTTGCGGGGAACACACAATGCCCCATGCAATCCAGCCCTGCGACGCCCGTCTTGGCCTCCCACCATCAATGCCATTCATGCTGGCAGGGACAATGGCTCCTGATAGTTGTAAACTCAAACAACTTACTAGTCTTCTTGTATGACAACACCACATCTTCACAGACTATCGTCAATAAGCTCCAGGCACGCCAGGCACATCCGCACGCGGCGACACGGATAAACTCTATCTTGCTCCAGCGCAACCTCATCCAAGGCACAAGCAGTAAGCGCTCACCAACGCACCAACGCCTTGTCAGCTGAGGATGTATGGAGTAGAAAATTTTTGTAAAGTGTAAATGTCCTGTCGAAAAAGGCAAAAATGAAATGAAGGAGAATGATAAGTAGGCCGTTTCCAGGTTTTCCTCGTGCGCTCATTGCACTTTCACCAGCTCGACGAATCTGCTGGGTAAATTCGTCCTTTCACGGCCGTCTGTGTCCATAACAAGAGTCGGTTCTTAGATTGCATTCCGACAGCAATTTCTGTCCCAAGCGGTTGCGAAACTGCCCCAGCACCGTCCTCTTCAATCCGTTAGTCAGTGCACGGGCTTACAACGCCCTTGCCTGCACCCATCCTCACAATGCACATCTCCCCCATCCTCATTTCCCTCACTCTCCTAGGCAGCTCCGTCAGCGCCTCCAACATCAACCTCTTTGGGCGTCCGCACCTCGACAAGCGACAGCAGCAGCAATGCCCCGTCTACGTCAAGACGGTCCTCGTCCCCGTCGAGGGCGGCTGTCCCACGCCGTCCGTGTCCATGTCCGCTGCCACCAGCGGCACACCATCCATGTCGATGAGCGCATCGTCAAAGAATAGCACGTCCATGATGCGGCCTGCTCCTTCTGGCGCCGGCAGCGCGGGTAGCCCTGAAGCCACCGCGGCCCAAAGCCCACCGGCTGAGGGCGCGCCTGGAGGCAACATGGCCTTTGCAAATGGCCCGCCAGCAAAGAAACCATTTACAAACTCGACAATGCCGGGTCAAGGTGCCCCTATGAACGGAACGAACGGGGCAGGAATGAACAATATCACGGCAGCTGGCGAGAACCAGGCCACGACCACGGCGCCGGATGGGAGTGGGTCCGGAGACGGAGACGGCCCCATCCAGCCGCTAACGACGGAGGACTCGCCGGCTGCGCCGACGACGACGGCACTGAACGAGACAGTCAGCACAGCGCCGAGCAACCAAACTCGTCTAATGCAGTCTCCCAAACCTCCTACACATAATGGCACGAATCCGGGTAATTCCTTGGCTCGTCCTGCTGGTGGCACCGCCTCTACCCCTGTGTCGATGCCCATGTCGACCGGCGCTTCGGCCCCGCCAAAGATGAGCTCCGCGCCGTACATGAATTCTACCGCCGGCAGTCCGTCTTCCGCGACCATGACGCCGCCGCTTTCCACGGGTGCCATGTCCCAGGGCGCATCGTCCAAGTCGTCCGCCAACGCTACGGCACCGATGTCCAAGTCGAGCATGCGCGGCGGCGGCGGCACGCCACCGGCGTCAATGAGCACTGCAGCTGCTCCGCCCAAGAATGTCACGTCTTCCGTGAAGCCGCCCATGAGCTCTGCGCCGTTTTCAAACTCCACCATGAATACGCCGGTCTCTACGATAATGTCGCGTCCTCTGTCGACGGGTGCTTCGTCTAGAATGGCTTCGTCGGCAAATTCCACCATGGCCATGCCAAAGTTCTCTGCCAACTCCAAGTCGTCGGCGTCTATGCCCATGTCTACTGGTGCTTTTTCCATGCCTGGTTCTTCGTCTCGACAGCCCTCTAGTACCCCGCCGTTTGCAAACTCTACCAATGCAGCGGCGTCTTCTGGCGGCATGTCCACGCCGGCCTCCATGCCAATGTCGACCGGTGCCTCCTCCGCCAAGTCTTCCTCCATGGCACCCATGAGCTCGATGAACTCGACCACTCCAATGTCCACCTCGGCCAGGAGCTCCAACTCATCCATGCCTATGCCATTGTCCGCCAAGAAGTCTTCTTCAATGGCCTCCATGAACTCGACATCTCCCATGTCGACGCCAGCACGGAACGCCAGCCCAGCGATGCCAATGTCTACGGGCGGCTCATCCGCGCGGATGCCATCCAGCACGCCGCCCTTTGCCAACTCCACCGCACCGGCACCCGCAAGCTCAGCCATGTCCTCCGGCACAGCTCCCATCTTGCAAAACGCGAAAGTGGCCTCGAGCGCAATGCCAAGTGCAAGCTCGACAACTCCCTTCCGCAACTCGAGCATGTCTGTCAGCGAGACGCCTACTCCGATGAGTAGCTCGCAGCCCATGACTACGCCGGCAAGCAGCAGCAGTATGCGCATGTCTCCCACGCCTCCGTTCAGGAACACTACTATGAGCCGCAGTGCCCCTGCATCTAGCTCGCCTGCCAGCAGCTCTCCAATGTCAAGCACACCGGCAGCGTCTTCTAACATGCCAGCTTCCAGCTTGAAGCCCATGAGCTCGCCGGCATCAAGCCAATCCCCTCTGGTAGATATTGATGTCAATATCGCGAATCCCCTGTCGTCACCCCCGCCGGCTGCGAGCACCCCGGCCTCAAGCGCGAAGCCATCAAGCACCCCTCCTGCAAGCACTCCTTCCTCAAGCACGCCTCCATCCAGCACGCCACCAGCGAGCGCTCCATCCTCAAGCCCAACGCCCATGAGCTCGCCGGCGTCAAGCTCGCCAATTCCCAGCTCAAAGTCACCTAGCTCGTCAAAGCCGGCACAGAGCCCGGCCTCTTCCCCGGCGCAGCCAACTCCAACACGTCAAGGCATATCCATTAATCTGGGTGGCAATGTCGGCGGCAACAACGCCGGTATCAGCATCGACCTGCCTCCAGAGTACCTTGACGTCCTGAAGGAGATGGGCCCCCAGCAGTAAAAGGTAGACTAGTCTACTGCGATGCGTCGCTCAAGGTTCATGCTTGATGGTTGTTATTATTTTTCCTTTGTAAGAGTATTAATGACAGGCAATGCTTTGAGAGGGGTTACGGTGATTTAGCGCAAGAGTATTGAATGGTCAAAAAGTTGCATTGAAACAAAGCTGAACCAAATGATTTTCTGTGAGATGACTGCAATTTTGGTTTCTATCAACTTGCACTATGCTATCAAATATATACAAGAATCCCAGTCCCATCAACCTGTATAATTTCCACGCAAGGGTAACCTATCAGTCGCTCTGCATGGCAGGGCTGTCCCGTACCCTATACCCAAATCCAAACGCGACGCAAGCGGCCGTAAATCATATGCACATTGCAAAAAACACTGCATCAAAAATGACTGAAATGCACAATAAAAATCTCCTTTCAGGCATCACCACTTTCTTGCGAGGACGACTCGCTTCTTGCCGAGGCAGTGAGAGCCTGCTGCGTTGGGCACATGTGTGACCTTGTTGCGTCGCGACCTCACGAGTAGTGTCTCGCCTGCGTCTTTCGAGCGCACTCTGTAATAAAATGTGTTAGAAAGATATCCTGCACATTCCTATTATTTTCAGGAAATTGCTTGATAAATCGCAGCACCACAGTATATTCTCTCTTATTTCCTGTAGCAAACGTGTGCTGCGCTCGGAGGTATCGCTTACTCAGACTGTAACGCCGCAATGCGCATGCGGACAAGAAGAGGGCGGAGCTCGTCCATGTTTGTGAGATATCGCCAGCGATATAAAGCGACGTTTTAAAAAAGTAAAATTCAGGAGAAAGAAAACAACGTTCAGGCAAGGTATATGAAGTGAAATATAGTAAAAGAAGAGAAAAAGCAACCCATCTCCGCCTCCTCCGAGAAACATGTCAGCAATCCCTCTCCAATTCGGAGGTTTGGGGGCTCTCGCATCACATGCTTCAAGACTGCACCACGCAGCAGCAACAACGCTACCCAAGCCCCAAGCGCAATTCCTGCCCAAAAACTGACCAAATACACTACGAAGCCAGCCAATACTTTCTCCGCACGGGTGGATTCTACGCAGATTTGGGCATCTTCCCCCGCGTCTAGCGTCACATCTTTATGCAGAGGCGTCGCAAATCGCATGGGGTCTGTGTCGGCTCCGAGCTGAGACGGCAGGACTAGCGCTGCATCAGTAATGCGTGTGTGCATGTGTGCGTGACAGTAAGCCATTTTTTTTGCATGTACATATGCAACGTGAAAGCGCACATGACGCTGTGCATATTGATAGTGTGCTTATTCGTCTTAAGTCAGCCAGGCTCCCTTGCCAGGAGAGCCGCACTGCATGTTCGGCAATCTTCGGAGGTCCTCCGAGTGTCCAGCATGAGAGATGTTCAAGGGTTATATATTAAAAGTTCAGGCCTGTTTATCCATTTCCTGACTCTATCCGTACGCATCGCTTGCCCGCCGGCGGCTCTAGTAAAATCGAGTCCTATATCCTGCTTCCTGCGCCATAACTCAACATCAGCACGGAAGGCTGCAAAGAAAAAAAATGTGCAAATGCTCAAAGCGCACCAAAAATCAATCGACACAAAACAAAACAGCAAGCCCGCAATCGGACAGCAGAAACAGTCGCCCGCCGTGTCCAGCCAAAATATGCAGGGGACCAACATATGATACAAGGGGTTCTATCAAACAAGATGAAAATAAAAAGAGCAAAAAGCAACGCGGGGCTTAGTGACCGTTGCTCTTGGGCCCTTCGTGGTAGTGCGCCATCTCGAGGCCGGCTCGGCGGAAACCGCACTTGATGTAAAAGCCTTCGTTGGCCTCGCTGCAGTCGAGAATGGTCTTGTAGCAGCCGACGTTGGCGGCGACGTAGTCGAGGGCTTGGATGACGCGCAGGCCGAGCTTCTTGCCTTGCTGGTCCTTGGCGACGGCAATGTCTTCGATGTGGCCAGCTTTTCCGAGACCGTGAATGCTGCGAGAAAAAAAAAGATCAGTAACGGTTCAGTGTATAAAGGTAAGGTCATTGAAGACGTACAATTTGCGCTCGACTACCAGCGCCCCCGTGGCGACGACCGCCTGCTCCGTCCTGGCAGCGTCTTCGACGACGAGAATGTAGTACCCCTCCTGGGCCGCCATTATGTCGTATTGCTTCTCAAAGTCTTCCTCTGTAATGTCGCCCACCGTCGTCAGCACCCGCAGGCAGTCGAGGAAGCCGCTGCGGTAGTCGGACCGTCGCAGAGCTCGCATTCTGTAGCCTGGGGGCAGCGAGGCGGCGACCTCTGGCGAGACGAGGCTGTCCGAGAAGAGGCCGGTTTCAGCCATTGTGTAGTTGGATAGCGGTAGGTGATTGTCGAGGAGGGGCGAGGAGGGGAGGTGCGTAGTATTCAGATTGATTGCCAGCAATGGATAGAGGACGAGAGAGAAGGTAAATGGATGTCGGAGAAGCTTTTTAAAGGGTGTTTAGTGTTGACAATGATCGGACGGCTTTGGGCCAGCTGGGACGTGTCCGGCTGCGGCTGCGTGTGGAGCAAGGTCGGTCCCTCCTTGTACGAGGATGTGCAACCCCAGTAGGAGGTCAGCCACAGCAACGGCAGGGCAAAAGAGAGGCGGGACGATGCCCTGGCAAAAGGTACTGTTGATCCGAAAAGGGCGGTTATACTGGTGAAATGGTGAAAGAAAAAATCCCAAAAAAATACTCGACTCCTTCTTGACATATTTGATCAATCTGGTCGCCCTTTGAAGTTCTACACCTTTGGCCTTACACAATGCCTCATTCAGGATAACGTCTCATCTCTCCTTTTCTCGAGGTTGAACCAAAACTGTGGCGCGGGGGTGGCACATTGGCCAACCAGCGACGTCAGTGCGCCTAAACACGCTGCGCCAGCTCCCTGGGATTTGTAGGCGAGGCCCTGAAAAAGCCCCTAGCAGGGCCTAACAATGTACCCCTGGCAACGGTGTCTGGTGCGGCAGACTTCAAGCGCCCCACTACTGCGCCTCACATCGCCGTGCTGTGGTACAAGCTCAAGGAGTCTGGGCAGCCACTAAAAAGGCCACAAGGCTCCACGCCGGCAGGTCGTGTTTATTTCGGGAAACGGGGCTGAAATGACGTTGTGACCGGTCTTTGAGTGTTGACGATGTCTGGTGCTGTGCCGGGCTATTGCTGAGACGGTGTTTTGTTTTCCTTGTCGTCAAGTAACTCCAAGAAGAGACGTTCACATGGCTGATTCAGGTTTGCATTAGGTACACCTGTGAACGCTCGTGTTGGCCACCCAAGGTTGCCAGCTGTTGCCGGCTGGCAAAATGCACGACGGCTGCCAATTTAATGTCGGCACAGAGACGGCCAGCTGTAAAGTCTATACTCAATACAAACGCCAGAATCTACCATCTTCAACCTCACTTTTACTCTCCTTCTACACACGCGACATTCTCCAGTGTTCCGTTGTCCCCGTGTCCTTGAAATCTCGATAGTCGACCTCAGCCCTAGGCACATGTCAGGTACGGCAAGTTTTCGCCACCGCAGGCCGCATCGATGCTCACGCCGCTGACGCTACCCACCACTGCCACGTACGATGCGCCGACCGGCTGTATCGCTACGAGTAGGTAAACGGCATTTTATGGCAACATGAAAGCAATTCTCGACCGTCAAGTCCTCGCACTGGCTACTTTGCCGCCGCGGCTACATTGCCACCGGGCAGGGCTCCTCTAACACGCCGGTAGCCTTTGCCGTGGCCTTGCCGTGGCATGGGGTCGCCCCAACAGAACGCGGGTGTCGCCCATTCGCCAATCGTAAACTTTCACATGCTTCCGTTCCACACCTGTGATTTGCCTCTCCCTCGACCTATCAACATGGCCGGCCACGCAATACTTTTGTTTTGACTTTTACCTCGCTGGCTCATTTTTGGAAAACGTTCTCGTGCTTGTCCTCGGGTGCCGCATTTCTGCTGCATATTCGCCACTCTTTTTAATGCGACACGCGCCCTTCCCAGCAAATAGTCACAGACGTCACCACACACCCCCATATACACGCAGCCATATGCAATGTTCAACACGACAACATCGCAAACAAATAATACCATTATAACCAGAAGCTGTCATGGCTGGTAGGAAACCGCCGGCTGCCGTGGCCAACACGCAACATACACCCGGCCCGACGCTTTTGCCCGGTCCCATCGCCAGGACCGTCAGTCTCGCGACCCGGTCTACATCGCTGGCCATTCGCCTCGGCTCCCTTGTTGGCGGTTATGGCCTCGACGCGGCAAGATTTACAACCATATCCAGCCTCGAAGTCGCCCGCAGTCTCGTCGAAATTGTTCTTGCGCGCGCCGGCAAAGATGTCGTGGACCTTTCCAAAAGTGATTTGGCGGCGGCCGAGGCCGAGACGATTCTGGAACGCAGCCTGGAGAGCTTGCACTCTGCTGTGATTCAAGTGGTCTTCTGGACTTCGGCTAGCTTTCGCTTGACGGGGACTACGCTATCACTAGCTTCGGAAACCTCGCAGCTTGTCCTTTCGTCTCTCGACAAGCTCCTCGGATCCACAGATTCATCCCGTGCTGTCGCCAGCATCATCACCCTCATCCGTCGAGAATTCCGAAACCCCGTCACCGGCAGCCAAGGGGAGCGTGTTGGTGTCATGGACCTCACGGTTGCTCTTACGGCACTAGCATACCTGCAACAAGCGTGCTACAAGCTGCCCGAGGAGGAACGTCGCCGCCAGTCACACGAGGAAGTTATTTGGGACGTGGTGGTTCTCAACGACGGGCAACGCGTCGATGTGGACGATGAAATGGCTTTACAGCGTGGATATGGCCAATTCGAAAATACAGATAGGACATCTCGACACGGCTCGGCTGAGGAGGATGAGGCTGTGCTGGCAAGACTCAAGAATCAAATCGTTGCCTCTCTACCACCAGACACGACTGTCTCGATATCCAACTCCGTCACTACCGTCCAAAAAATAACTGTCGACGTGGATGGCCCACAGCTTCCAACGCTTCCTACGCCACTTGGTGCCGAGATTGTTGAAACCAGCACGCCAGCCACCAGATCAAAACGCAACTCTTGGATGCGCAACAGTACCGACGATACGTCGTATCGTGTTGTGTACAAGATCGAGCGAGACAAGTTTAGGTCCATGAAATTCCAAGGACAGGAAGTTGAAACTGGGTCCGTTGTAGGTGAAATTGAAGACTCGAATGATCCCAAGTCGCCCCAACGTCCAATGCAATACGACCCGACAACGGGCACCTTTAAGCCAGTCACAGAGCCTGGCTCTCCAGAACGCCCTCGCGAGATTATGCCACCTCCCTCGAAGATAACTCCGACCACCCCGGATAGAAAACGGGCCAATGATGAGGATCTCCCGGAGCAAGCCGCGAACCAAAAGAAACAGCGCACGCCCCTAAATGGGCCACATCCACAGAACCAAGCCACTGCAGATAGAGCAGGCCGTGGAACTGGCACCATCAAAAAGGCACCAACAAAGAAGAAGACGGATCAGTCACCTGGAAGACCGGGGGAGAAGAAGACTGGACTGAAAAAGGTCCTCAAAGGAAGCAGCCAGTCTATAAGCAGCATGTGGAACAAGGATGGCACCGAACCCAGCGCCTCGAAAGCTCGCCCACAGTGGAATGCTCCTGATACTCGCTCGTCTAATTCAACAGCACATGCAAAGCCTCTGCCTAGCAGACCTCGCCAACACACGGACGGTACGATAGCGAACCGACGAGCCCTGGCCACACCGGAGCCATTGCCCAGAACCTCTTCAAGAGCCAGTTACGTCTCAATACACGAGCGCCGACGAGACTCGATTGTTTCTCAGACAGATGCATACTCGATGCAATCTGGAGCTCTTCGACCAGCCTCTCCCACAATGCGGAGAACTGATGTATCCTCTTCTCATGAAAATACTCTGCGGCCACGGACGAATACTCTCCTTGGCCCCCATGTTCCTTCATCGCCAAGACGCGGCCATGGCCACAGAAAATCGGCCTCCTACGCCCCCAGCCTCTACAGCCTAGCCACCAACGACTCGCAAACATCATTAGTGCCGTCTTTGTACTATAAAAAGAGTGCATACAGTGCAGTTGATGCTCTCAATACCCTGCGAAGAGAAGGATTTGTTGACGGCACATTCCCGGCTGGTCACCTGTTGCCCAACATTACAAGATATATGCGCTTTTCGTCTGCCTGCTACGGATCCAGCTTTATGAAGTTCCTCGGTATCTCCAACGACATGCCTGCTGCCAAGTCCTGGGACGGCACACACAGCGACGTTCGACACTTTGCCCACCATACAGAGTCGGATGCGGGCAATATCTTGCTCGCCTCCTTTGTTGACCCCCAAGGCGGCACCGACTCAACTGGTGAAACGGGAACGGGTGTTCCTCTCGTACACTACATTTCGCTTGACCACGAAGCCAAGGCCGTTGTCCTGGCATGCCGTGGCACTCTTGGCTTTGAAGACGTCTTGGCCGATATGGCGTGCGATTACGATAACCTCAACTGGAAAGGCCGCCACTTCAAAGTTCACAAGGGCATCCATGCCTCTGCACGCCGTCTCTTGTACGGCGGCGACGGACGCGTCTTTGTAACGCTCAAGGCGGCGCTCCACGAGTTTCCTGACTACGGCCTCGTTCTCTGCGGACACTCCCTCGGCGGCGGAGTCACCTCGCTCCTTGGCGTCATGCTCTCCGAACCAAACCCACAAGGCACAGGCTTTGTTACCGCTGCCGAGTCAACATATAAAAGGATGCTCACTGACGGCACCACTGACGGTCGATTCTTTGACATTCAAATCCCTGCCGGTCGTCGCATCCATGTTTACTCCTATGGCTCTCCAGGTGTAATGTCGCCAAAGCTGCGCAAAGTGACAAAGGGTCTCATAACCAGCGTCGTGCACGGCAACGACCTCGTACCGCATCTCTCTCTTGGCATCCTCCACGACTTTCAGACGTTGGCCCTGTCCTTTAAAAAGAAGGAGAACGAAACCAAGACAGAGATTCGGCGCAGGATCTGGGCTGCGTTCCAAGATAATGTCTCTGGGGCGTGGACAGGCCTGCCCGGGTCACGAATCCCCGACAACGACGAAGAGCAGTGGATGGGGCCTGCGCTAAACGCCCTGCGGGAGAATCTGCGGTGCGAGAAGCTCGTCCCGCCGGGTGAAGTCTTTATCATCGAGAGCCAGCCTGTGCTAAGACGGGAGGCGTTCTTGTTGGTTGAGGATGGCGTGCTAGGGCGACCTGCGACGCGGGTGGTGCTTAAGTATGTCAAGGATGTCGAGGGGCGGTTTGGCGAAGTGCGATTTGGCACGAGCATGTTGACGGACCACAGTCCGGCCAACTATGAGAGGGCGCTGAATAAACTGCGACTGGGCGTTGTTGAATGATGATGATTATGATGCTTACTATACATATTATAGACGTTAGATGTTAAAGATACCAATTTCCGTTTACTTTGCTTCCCCCATGGTGTCCCTGTCCGGAAAAGTGCTTACATGGTCCTGCCACGCATTACAGCGGTTTCCCCAACATCTAGTAGTCTTGAACCCCCGTCTCCCCCGAAAGCTGCGGCCGTGCATCATGCTCTGAAGTCGCAGTCCAACTGGGCTCCTCATCATCAAACCACTGATCCTCCGCATCTCTACGCTCACCATCATCCAAGTCATCCCGCCCATCCACAAGCCCATAGTCAAACTCGTCATCACGACCACGAATGAATCTATCCGCGACAAACTGGCGCCACAGCTCCAGGCCGTGTTCTTTATCAGATGCCTCTTGGTCCCAGACCTCGTCGACGTCTGATGTCGTGGTGGGAGGAGGAGGGGGGCCATTGGCAGACGCGGCGCCGCGCAGGTCGGCGAGTTTCGTCTCTCCGCGGACGAGGTCTGCTTCGAGGGTGCGGCCGTAGCCTTTTGCTTTGCCTTCTGCTTCGCGCTCGGCTGGGGTTTGGTGGCGTTTGATGAGGCGTTCGTATAGGACTGGATCTACGAAATGTCAGACACATAACAATTATATATGTATCTATATGTGTGTGTTAAGGCTGCAGCATTGGCTTACTGGCTAATTCATGCTCGATGCTATTATAATATGACGGATGGCGGTTCAGGTACTCGCGGCGCCGGTTTTGTACGACAATCTGCGCTTGATGCTCGTCGGTTCTGGGTCTGCGTGGGACGGGTCTGTCTGGGACAGGGGTGTCGTCTGCCATGTTTGGTTGTGCGAGGTTGGTTGTTTGGGTGGCGGTTTGGCGGGTGGGTATGTGTGTGTGTGTGGGAGTGTTCACCAGGGTGTGGGCATGGGGTGGCGGATAGTGGTAGGATTGAAGGAAGTGGGATGGTGAGATTGTTGTTTGATGTGTCTCATGAACGGCACCTTGGTCGATGCAGGTGAGGAAAGGGTGGCGAAGACGTTGAAGTGGGTGTGGGCTCCACTGATAACCAGGTGAGATGGCAGATGTGGTTTTGGGCAGTTTAGGTTTGAGCTTCTACTGATACGGAAAACGAGGCAGAGTATTTGTATTCTATCGTAGGATCGTAATCGGATCTCCAATACATTAATTTCAATTATTTTTATTTTACAAATGATTTTTGCTCTGTTTTAGGTGGGTGGTCCTTGTAAAGAGAGGCGCAAGTATGTAAATGTCGGACAGCAAAAACCTTGTCCTACTCTACTGCATGACTTTGCCTCGTTTTGCCCCTGTACGACGTGGCTTGACCGGTGCAATTGTGCCCGAGACAAGCGGCCCCAACCAGTAGGGACTACACCCGAGTAACACAGCATGTAGGCAAGGTGCCAATGCATCTGTGGCAAAAAAGGGCATTGGGCTGGGGTGAGGCGACACAATCGGCAGATGCTGCCCGGTTGACCTAGTGCGCGGCAAGTGCACGCGCCGCGCATGCGTCTAGGGGACTCGTACGTTGCACCATAAGTTTATTTGTGCCATGGGCTTTGTCAAACAAAAAGATTTGACAGCTGCGGGTTTATATTGCACCGGTGTACATTAAATATCATGGCTTTACACGCGTAATCTGACGAGTCGAATGCCTTGGTGGTGGCGTGTATACTTGAAACGGGGGGCTTCCACTTTCTTTCTTCAGGAAAACGCCATCGGGCCAGGAACAGGCGCCAATTCGCCGATGAAACGGTCATGTACAGTGTAGCAAAATTCATCAATAAAATAATGCTCGTGAATAATACAACTACGTGTGGCAATGGGAAATTCTGGCCTTTGCCGTTTGCCATGTAGCCGTGGTGTTTCTTTTGCATGTGCTTTTTCATTGCCGGCATCGTTACGAGATGCGCTACTAGTCTACTCGCCGGCCAACCAGCTTCCGGCATCTCTGAACCTTGAATTGATGCCCCCTGTTTCTGATTCAACAGGGAGCCTCCATACTAATTGGCTCGAAAATAAATAGCGCCCGAGGTTATCCTGGTCTTGGGTCAGCAATGGGAGCAGTCTGCAGTTCTGTGGTACCTGATATGACAGCACCTCCATCTCTGTAATGTGCTTGTGATTGATACGTATTGTGAAAGGAATTCCCATGTACGGTCAATGCAACTATATTCTTGTGCACATCTACATAATTCACGCAGCCAATGGTGCATAATTGTGTGCTTGGGACAAATCTGCATCAGAGGCACATCTCCCAACCGGCAAGTATCCTGTACATTCCATTGGCTTGCAGCGCCGCCCCATCAGCATGTACCTGCTTCTGCCCGTGATGGGTCGGTGCAGCTGGTCGGAAACAGCACCACCCACCACCAGCCCGGCCCGTCCACGCGCGCATAAACCCACTCACATCTCTCCCTCGCCTTGGTGGCACGGGTAGACCGAATGCGTGCACCTGGTCCCCTCTTTGCTGGGCTGGGCGAGGCAACCTCCCCATACAGAACCCGTGCGTGTGTGTGTGAGTGTGCCCGTTTGGAAATATCCTAATTTATGCGCCGTCGACCACGCCCGTTTGCACCCATTGCCTCTGCATCCTCATCCTCTTTGTCTCGACAAAACGTCTCTGGGATTTAATTTTCCATTTGTATTTTGGCCTTCTTCTGTTTGTTCCAATAATAGCAGCACTAAATACCTGCCATCCACTAGCGCTCCGCAATGATGCCTCGCTCCAGAATACCCGCCGTCTAATTCACATTCGCTTCCTCTCACCACCCTCGGCGCCCAAGCGCCAGTCATGGCCTCTGACCTCGCCTCGCGCATCAAGGCCAAGCTGACCAAACGGAGACACTCGGTCGGAGCTACCTGGACGAGGTCTTCCTCGGCGAGCCGCTTGACCGATGAGGACGGCGCCTCGTCTCGGTCGTCGACGTCTAAGCGGCCGCGGCCAGACCAACAGGACGAGTCGGCCGCTGCACAGGAGCAGCAGCAAACGCACTCGCCCGACGATTCGCAGTCACATTCACATTCTCAGCCTCACCAGGACAAGGACAAGGACCAGACGCAAGGCACGTTACAAGACAACCCGACGGCCACCAGCAGCCAGAAGCCTGCGACTACAAACTCATCGAGCATCGACTCCAGCACACCCCGTCGCCGCTCCATCCCCTCCGTGGTCCTCGCCGCGCCGCCCAACGAACCGCTGAAAAAGCCCCGCCCAAAATCCATGGTCGCCCCATCTGCGGCGAGTAGCTCCCTCCTTGGGCCCGACGGAAACGAGCCGCGTCTCCTGGACACCACCACAGCCGCCGCCGCAGGCAGCTCCTCCACCTCCACCACCTCCACCACCATCGCTGGCGCCGCGCCAACTCCTGCTCCTGCTCTTGCTTCTGCCTTGTCCTACCATCCGCCACCACCGCTCCCCGTCCTCACGCACCCGTCCGCCGCGTCCACCACCCTCCAGAGCATCCACGAAGACGCCGCACTGAGCCCCAGCAACCCTACCGACGACGCTGCGGGTGACCGTGACCGCGACTGCGACCTCCTCCGCGATCACGAGCTGTCCCTCGCCCAGCCCGCGCCCGATGCTGACCAGCTAAGCCTCCTTTCCGCCGCCTCCGCCTCCGCGTCCAACGCCAACACCCCCGGCGCCCCGACCGTCTACACGCCTCAATCGTCTTCAGGAGCTTCACGTCCGCCTCCGCCGCCCAGGCGCAAGAGCCTCGGGTCCTCCCGTCCTCCCGCCAGCTCCTCCTCCAAGGCGCTGCGCGCTCCCCTGCCTGGCGACGAGCAGCCTCTGCCCGTCATCCCCGTCGCCGTCGCTCATCCCATATCCACCATGCCTGCGACTCGCAAGATTTGGGTCAAGAGGCCTGGTGCCTCGCATACCCTCGTCACCATCAACGAAGATGACCTCGTCGACGACGTGCGCGATACCATCCTGCGCAAGTACGCCAACTCGCTGGGCAAGACCTTTGATGCACCGGACCTGACCATCCGTCTGCACCCACGCGACGCAAAAGATCGTCTGCTGCAACCGGACGAACACATGTGCCGCACGCTCGATGCCCATTACCCCGGCGGCCAGACCGTCGAGGACGCCATCATAATTGATATCCCCCGCCGCACACCAAAGGCCTCGCCGCGGGTTCCCGTTCCACATACAGCCACTGCCATCTACTACACAGATGCGGATGGCCGGCCAGCTGACAATGCGGAAGGCTACTTCCCACCGGTCGGAGGCTTGCCGTCCCCTCACATGGCTCTCAACATGCCCAATGCCAACAATGGCTCAATGCCCCATGCGATTGCAGTTCTCGGCACTGGCCACTTACCGACCATTCCATCGCCAGGAGGCGCCCGACCACGACTTCATCGCGATCGTTCCGACAGGCCTCGCCTCGGCCGAACGCAGACTACATCTTCCACAATGTTGGCCAACGGTTCTGGATCTGGCGGCAACCTACACAGTCATGGTATGCAGCAGAACCGCCCTCGGCCAGCCCACTCCCGCACTCATTCAAGCTCTTCAGATCCCGCAGGCATGCCCCCTCCTCCTCACGCCATTCATCCCGCCGCCATGCCCACCTCGCCTGGTGCCGACCACGGTCACGGTGTCCACCCTCAAATTGGCCGCGTCGCCACGCCCCCGCCCCGGATAACAACGCCACGGTCGAGCAGTGCCCGGCCGAAGAAGAACAAGAAGAATGTCGACTTTGGCGGCTCTGGCAGCGGTGCCAACAACGGCCTCGTCGCCAGCGTTCCTCCGATTAGCGTACTGATTGTCGAAGATAACCCAATCAACCTCAAACTGCTAGAAGCTTTTGTGAAGCGACTGAAAGTCAGGTGGCAAACTGCCATGAACGGTCGCGACGCGGTTAAGAAGTGGAGGACCGGTGGGTTTCACTTGGTGCTGATGGATATTCAGCTGCCTGTCATGAACGGTCTCGAAGCGACGCGAGAGATTCGCCGGCTCGAACGAGTGAATTCCATTGGCGTCTTTTCGTCAGTGCCGAGCACACCAAAGGAGGAGCTGAGTCTGGAACTGTTGGACAAGGACAGGCTAGAGCACCCGGACCTGTTTAAAGGCCCTGTGATTATAGTCGCCCTCACAGCCAGTTCATTACAAAGTGACAGACACGAAGCGCTTGCAGCGGGCTGCAACGACTTTTTAACAAAGGTATGACCCATAAGAACTTGCCGTTTAAGTACCATGCTAACATTCCCCAGCCTGTCAACTTTGTATGGCTAGAGCGCAAGGTCATGGAATGGGGATGCATGCAAGCCCTGATTGACTTTGACGGATGGCGCAAATGGAAGGACTTTGCCGAAGAGCAAGAAGAGGCCAGTAAGTTGGCTGGGCTCAAGGCGAAGACGAAGAAGCCGCGCTCCTCGCTTGCCGCAGGGGCGTAAGCAGATTATGAGCCACACGACTACTTCAAAGCATGGGAGAGATTTTTCATTTTCATGGATATATATACAATTCTCTTTTTAGCGGTATCTGGTCAGACGCCAACCTTTGAGGGGCTACGGTGTCGACTGGAGCAATGGCGGTACTTCTTCTTTCATGTACATGTATTATTTTAGAAGTTTGGCGCAAGAGCCAGTAATGGATTTATATCACCGCTGAAGCTAAAAAAAATTTTTCCCCCGTCATATTAATTGCTGTAACCAGTCTTATTGATGCTGTAGTCTGTCTAACACTGGAAGTCGACCACCAGCTTCGGCCCCATTTGGTCAACGCACCACCACGGTCCGGAAAATAAAAATGCCGCCGCAGGAAAAATAGCTCCACAGCCAAATCTCCTTGAGCTGTCCACCACAATTTCTATCCAAAACAGCATCTCGGAACCCAAAGCCCGACCAAAACTGCTCAATTGGGCCACAGAATGCAGGCATCTGTGCCATAATTCTATCCTTTTTTACTCCCATCGACCGACATATACCTTTCCCCTCATAATATAGTCATCCCGCCGACATGGCCCCTAGGCTAAGCAGCGGCCAAGTGCCCTCGCTCGCCGCGACCCTCGACGCCCTCGCCCTCTCCTCATCCACACCCGCTCGCGCCGGCTCAGTATCCTCATGCCGCGCCTTCTCCACGACGCAGCGTCGCGAAAAGACGTCCCGCGGCCGCAGGGACATGTACACGTGGCTCGCGTCGCGGCGCGGCCGGGACCTCGAGCAGCACAACTTCCGCGGGCCCCAGTACCTCGGCGGCTCGACGGACCAGCCGTTCCCGCAGAACCCGCTGTTTCGCAGCGAGCCCGTCCTGGACGAGGAGTCGAGGGAGGCCATCTGGCAGCGGGCCATGGAGAAGGGCCACGCGCTCAAGGAGATAGCGTATGATGTGGGCGCGGATGTGAGGCGTATTGCGGCTATTGTGAGGCTGAAGCAGGTTGAGAAGAATATGGTTGAAGATGTAAGTTGATTTGATTTGTTTGTTTTTGCTGTTGACAATTTTCTCCGCCTTTTCTTTTGTTTGGTTTTTCCCTTGTTTCGTGACGACGAGACGGTTGCATGATGATATTACTTTTTAAAAATTTTCGATTAGTCTTGAAGACTTTTACATGGTTACACTTTTACGACTGACTGCACCTCTACTTTATCTCTCATTGCTTTGTTTGAATCAAATTTGAGAGAGCGAGTACTAACATTGCACAGGGCAAGCCGCTGGCCACACCATACGCCAAGGCCGTCTTGTCGATGCTCCCAACCAAGGAATACCGCCCGGGCCAAAAGAACACGCCGCTCGAGGCCGTCAACGAAGTCCACATCCACAAGCACACAATGAACCAGCTGTTCGTGCCCGTCTCGGAATCGCGGCACTTTACCCGCAAGGACGCGGCCGCCGCCTTCCACCCGACCATGCTGTCGGTCGACAAGCGCTCGCCCGCGCGCGAGGTGATTCAGATTGCGCGCGACCAGATCAAGGGCAAACCCGCCGAGGAAGCCGTCCAGGCGTTCCGCGAGTCGGTGCAGGACAAGGAGGCGCGCATCGCCGAGCGCCGCGCCCGCATGGAGGAGGAGGAGGAGGCGCGCACGAAGCGCGTGCATACCGGCCGCTACGAGTTTCGCTTCAGGGAGATGAATGCGGAGAATGTGGGCGTCGACGGCAAGGCGAGAAAGGCTACGGGGTGGAGGTACGGCGCGCCGCTGAATGATAGGAAGCGCGGGGCGGTCAAGATTCCTACGTCTGTGCCGTAAGGGATGGCTGGATGTTGTACGATTTGTGTATATATGGATGGGATGGCAGTGTACAGTATAGCGTGTATAAAACCTATTACATCTATGTTTGGCAACGTTTGAAGTGAATCATGTAGCCAACGGAACCACCGCCTGTGAGGCTCCTTCACCAGGTGTCAAGTCAATACGTTCCATATGTAAAAGCACTGGATACCATCAGTCAAGTAATGAAACATAAAAAGCAACCCATGTCCAAAACCACAGGCACAAAAACACCATCTCCCCAAACCAAACCCACACTGCCGAGGGCCGCCGACAACCAATGGAGCGGCCACTCGGGCCGCGACGCTCCAGAACGGTTCGAATACAAACCCTCCAAACCGGGACTAGCCTGACGTCACCGGCGCTAACGCCCAAACAAGGTTCGACAACAGCCAAAAAAGCAGGGCCCGCGGGAACTAAGCCCATCACGTACGTAAATTACCTAGCTTTCCCGGGCAAAGGAAAATTGCTCATAAACCCAGCGCGAGCCGCCCCCGTTTAGCTTCTTTTTTTCTGTTGTCTCACTCAACATCACGCAAAAGGTAGCTGTGCGTCAGTGTCCAAGGACCGGACCTCTCCCCCCTTCAACGAACCCCCCGTTCCCGTGACTGTCGGCTGTTTATTTCGCGACTTGACTTGCGACGACCTCGCTTTCTCCTCCCGACAAAACCAGTCACCGCCTCTTTGCTCTCAGACGTGAAAGAGTCGCTTACTCCCTCGCCCACGATGCGTCGCTTTAACCTCACCGTTGGCTACATGGCCTTTAGCGCCATCCACGTTATCCTGTTTGCGCTTTCGCTGGCTGTCTGTGGTCTGTATGGCACCGACGTGCAGCGCGGCAACGAGGAGGATGTGCATGTGAATTCTAAATGGGTGTGTAGACTTGCTTCCTAACCCTCTGTGCTTCATTACGGGAGTCAAGAGTACCGGAAAAAAAAAAAGTCTTGCTAATGCATCGCAGGTCTATGCCGTCGTCGTCGGCTCGCTCTCCGCCGTCACCTGCGTCGTCTACTTTATCCCCATTGTCTTTCACGCCATCGGTATCGCGGCGCCCATCTGGAACTTTATCCTGTTTATTCTGTGGATTACCCTCTTTGGTGTCTTTGGCAAGGTATGTTATCATGCACTTTACAGCTCTAGGGCGTTTACTGACTTGTCTACCCGCAGCTCTTCATCAAGGAAGACCCCGAGGGCGACGGCGGCATCAAGCGCATGAAGAATGCCGTTTGGGTCGACCTCGTCGGTGCCCTCTTGTGGCTCGCCACGTTTGTCGCCTCGCTGGGCTACTGGTGGAAACACCGCGATGTCCGCACCCGATTCACCGGCCGCGCCCACGTCTAAGGTTCTGCCAAAAATGTTCCGAAGACATGCTGCAGCTCAAGTCTTTTTAGATGGATTTTTGCCCAAACAGAGAGATACCCCCCTCCTGCGAAGCGAGATGGATGCTTGAATTTACGTCTTTTTTCATGGGTGTTCTGATGGTGGAAGAGCGTAGGAGTTTTTTCTTCGCTGTGCTTTGCTGGTTGGTTGCTGGTTGTGGCTTTTTATCGTTACTTTGCGTACATCGTTTCAGTACTCTATACCTACCCTTAATTAATAATTATGATATCCCAGGAGTTTGACGACTTCCCGCGGCTTCATTGTGCTGATGACAGATGCATCCACCAGTCTCCGTATGCAGCGCAGAATGGCCAGAGCAAGGTATTCCCTATCAGGGATCACGCCGGCATCTTAGTTCCACGCAACAACACTGTATCTGTAGACCAGTTATGACCGTTGATGTCGTTGCTGAAGCTCTTGGTAGGCGGAGATAATATGGAGCAATCTATGCACTAGGATCTGTCCAGCCAGGCACCGTTCCACATAAGCTATACTTCGTCCTTGTTGTCTGCGAAGAGAGCCACATCTCTTCCTCGCGGACCGCATATTCTGGAGCAATCCATCAGCTTATCCGCGCTTTTCTTCTCTGGCAAGACTTATGCGGATAAATATAACGTCTGTGTTACCTTTGGTGCACGTAACTGATTCTGCGCAGCCCCTGAGGCGCCCAGCTTCGCCTCGTGCACATATGTAATTCTCTGATCCCAAAGTACATAATGTATCGCAATATTTCCATTCGGGGTAAGCTTCGCTCCTTTGAGTCTGCATCTGAGCAGGAGGCAAATTTCTCTACGCCGTGCGAAACCAAGCTGCGGCCACGGCGTTTAGGGGTCGGCCGTGGGATGAGAGGGACGCTATCGAGGCCGTGGTCAAGCACCATCTTCGCCTAGGCCATAATGTCGTCTGCAGGCTGGTTCCTGACGAAAACTGGTATCAGGGTGGCTTCAATGTATGTGCCATTGTCGAGTTTGTTGCTGGTGACCTTGTCACGCCATATGTTTTCCGCTGCCCTCTGCCGCATAAGCTGGCGGAGCAGCGATATCCTGGTACCGTCGACGACAAGGTCCTCTGTGAGGCTGGTACATATGTCTGGGTGCAAGATAAATGCCCTGAGATACGTGTTCCGAAACTGTATGCGTTTGGTACTGGTAGTAATCGCCATGTAAGTTTATTTTTACTCCCCGTTGCGCGACCAAGCTGACTTTGTAAGTTTACCCATGTCGATTGCTCTTCATTCCATATCAGAGCTTACCGAGGCTTCCAACGATGGATCTATCGACTCTTTGGACGGCCTCTATTGTCAAACTATGTTTGCAACAAGTCTGCTCCTGTCATCGATACGGCATATATGCTGTTGGAATACATCCAACCGGAAACTGGCGAGCCACTCATGTACACGTGGGCTGAGCACATGAATGATTCTGACAAGCAAAAACGTCTATACAAAGGCATGACTCGCATCATGCTTTCTCTGGCTAAACTTCCACAACCTCACATTGGATCCTTTCGTTTCGACCCTGACGATGCGACTGTGTCGTTGTCCGCAAGGCCGCTGACTTGCACAATGATGCTTTTCGAGCACGGTGACACGCCACGGACAATACAGCCAAATCGGGTTTATAACAATACCGATAGCTTTGTCACCGACATGCTCACCATGTATGATACTCAATTGCTGCATAACCCTCATGCAGCTGGGGATGCCAATGACGCAAAAGAGCGCATTGCCATGCGGGCAATGATTAGATCAGTCGCGCAGTACATTGCACCTGAGCTACGAAATGGTCCTTTCTTGTTACAGTTGACAGATTTCCATCAAAGTAACATTATGGTGGATAAGGATTGGAACGTCACTTGTTTGATTGACCTGGAGTGGATCAGCGCTTTGCCTGCGGAATCACTATCGGTCCCCTATTGGTTGACTGGCTGCAGTATTGACACCATCATCGACGACGCGTATCCCGTATTTGATGAGGCGCGGAAACTATCCCTGCAGACCATGGAGGAGAATGGAAAACATATCCACCCCAAACACAACATTCACATCACCGACGTCATGCAACGAAGCTGGGACTCGAAAGCCGTGTGGTTCTGGGCCTGTCTGAGATCTATTGATGGCTGGCTACTCGTATTTGAGAGCAACATATTGCCCAAATATACAAGCAATACATCTTTTGTCGCTGACTTGAAGAATCTCTCGGCAATTTGGCATGAAAACTTTGACAAGGTTGTCAAACGCAAAGTTGCAGACGAGGAAAAGTACCAAGAAACACTTAGAGAGCTATTTCTACGTTAAGAGTCTGCATCATAAGACGCCAAATAAATTAACTGTAGTGCCGTGGTAAAACTATTCATAATCTTGAGAAGAAAAGTTCCTCAGCAAGTGCGTCGATTGTTGTGAGGTGCCATCCGAGCTACTCGGTGGGGTTCAGCTTCTGCATGATTCCATGCATGCAATATGTAGCTGGCCAGTGGAAGAAAGCTGTTCAGATTGATGCCGAAAGAGGGTGTAACTAGTTGTCATGAGGTCCGAATAGGATGGAGGGAAAGACGATATTGGGAGTTTGAGAACTTTGCGCTGATGCCTGCTGACTGTCATCGTCTTGGTCCAACGGAGCTAGAATGGCTCGAATGGTGCGTAGTTCGAGTGCTATTGGATGCGGTAACCTGCTGATGGCATCAAAGCCGCGGATTGCTTCATCGCATATGGCAATCGCGCCTTTAATATTGCCTAGGGCGTAGCAACAATGGGCCAATTCGACAAGAGTGCCAAGACGATCAGGGTGAAAGTCGCCGCGATGCGACGCCATTTTTTGCTGGCTCGCAGAAACTTTCACAAGTATCTCTTCAGCTTCAGAGTATTTCCCGCACCGTATCAAAATGCAAGCAAGCGTTTGCCTCCCGAAAAGGGTGCCAATGTGTTCTGAACCGAGGGTGCGCTCAGCCATTGGCAGGCTGTCGCGGATGAGTTTTATTGCTTCCTCGTGCTGGCCTACCGCGGCCAGGACAATAGCCATGTTGACCGTGGCTAAAAGCGTATATGGATGCTCTTTACCCAAATTGGCACGCCGCGCCTCCAGTACCTCATTCATGGTCACAGTAGTTGATTCAAGGTACTGCCCGCCGAGAAGAACAGCCGCACGACATTGATGCTCTCTGGCGAAGAGCGTATGCTCATGCTCGGGGCCATGGGCCGTTTCCATGCCTTTGACGGCTTCTGAATGTAGCTTAAAAGCAAATTCAAAGTCCTCTCTCTTCCAGAATTTAAGCACAGTAAGTCCCAGATTATCCATCGCCGCCAACACGTCGACGTGATTGGAGTGCACTTGAGGCAATAACTTTCTCAAAACGTCTTCTTGGAGTCGTCGTGCCTCACTATACTGCCCCTGCTGCCACCGTGTGCGCCCCAGTTCACCCATTACGCGGAGAGTTTCTAGATGCAAAGGTCCAAGGAGAGATTCAAAAAACTTCAGTACTGAAGTTTGAAGCTCCGCGGCATCAGCAGGACGGCCCAGTTGCCAGTATACTGTAGAAAGAAAGAGGGCAACTTGTCTCGATAGCTGGTGCTGCGGACCGAGGTATTGATAGAGACATCTCTTTACATCCTCAAGGAGGTGTTCGGCGTTGTGCCACTGACCACACTTGGCATACACGAGACTGAATTTAGCGGACATTCGCGTTCTTTCCACATCTGGGGCGAGATCAGGGACAAGTGATGTGAACCTAGAATGCAAAGGCGTCTGAGAAGATCGCTCATTGCATATTGCCTTGGCAGCGCCTTTGCGGCAGAGCTGGACATGCTCCACATGCGGTAGCAGGCTAATATGATATTTCTCGTCCGCAGTTGCAGTTCCGAGAGGAGGGAGGAGAATGGATGCTGCCAACAATCTCCCCGTCAAGTCTGCCCACAACGCTTGTTCGGCAAGTCTCATCCCGGGACGCTCACGCGCCCAGATGTGAACTATTGGATGCATCGAGTATGTACCAGTGAGATCATTATGGATGATCATTGACATCCTGACTAGCTCTTTCAGGGCGTGTCGCACGCGGTCGGTAGCATCGTCGACACTCTCGGGGCTGCCACTGACGCGTGTAAGTCTTGGCAGCGCATTCTGCCCCTTGCTTTGCAGAAGCCAGCTAAAACATTTCTTAGCAAAGCCTCGGACCTCATCAAGAGCGACTATGTGCCATGACTGCGGTATTTGTGATGACTGTACTGGGTGATCAAAATCTTGCGTAGCTTCTAATGCCGGATTTCTTACGGCTCTTGAGAAGATCTCTGGCGGAATAGCTTCCCAATGTAAGAATGCCAGTATTTTCAAGAGCTCAAGGGAATCGAGTGCGACTTCAGTGCCTTTCTTTTCAAGCCGACTGTAGCACATTTCCCAAGTAGCATACACAGCAACGTCAGAGTGGGAACTCTGTGAAGTAATTTTGGCGCTGCGAATTTTTCGAAGGCTTCGGTGATAATAGTCTAGGTAGTCCGCCAGGGTGCAAAGCCGATCTCTTATCACTGCTCCTGCATGAAGGATGGCTAAGGCGAGGGATCCCAACTTTCTGGTAATTCGCACAGCGAGTGTTTCACAATCTGGGTCCCAGGGTGCTGGCGTATCGGACGCTATGAGAAGCAGCTGCTTTGCTTCATCGAGCTCCAGTCCTTGAAACTCGTAATATTTCGGACCGATGTTTCCATGTACCTTGTATGCAGGGTTTCTTGTGGTAACAAGAATGTTGCCTCGGTCCCCTTTTGGGAAGTACTGTTCGAGGGGAATATTTTCGTCATCCGCATTGTCGATGATTAGAAGCCAGTTGTGTTCGAGATTAGACAGCCAATGCAGAACTGAGTTGTGACTGTTCTCGACGCCAACCATATCGCCAATGTCGCCAAAGGTCTGTTTCGCCCGTTCGGGAGAGCTTGCATCAATCCAAAAGATGCCCCAA
This sequence comes from Lecanicillium sp. MT-2017a, assembly GCA_003056585.1. Taxonomy (NCBI): domain Eukaryota; kingdom Fungi; phylum Ascomycota; class Sordariomycetes; order Hypocreales; family Cordycipitaceae; genus Lecanicillium; species Lecanicillium sp. MT-2017a. The sequence continues at coordinate 158,242 of PXYN01000281.1, forward strand.
AACTTTTCTCTATTATCTTGGGCAAATTTGCAGCAAAACTGCGTCTTGCCAGAGCCTCCAAGGCCGATTATGATGAAACGTCGCTGGTACTGGTCGTGCCGTGTACCCGTTCTGCGGAAGACTACTTCCTTGAGGTCGCGAAGTAGGGACTCCCTCCCAGTGAAAATGCTACTCACGGACTGTGGGACGTCAAAGTAGTGGTTGGCCGACTCGGACTTCACGGTGCGTGCAGCAAAGTTGACCGTTTCCTGCAAGCGCTGCAGCGCTTCGAGAGCAGCCTCATCGTAGTTGGAGCTGGCAGAAGATTTGATGGATTTATGGAGGTCGATTATTTGTGTCTGGATGTTTTCATTCAGACTTTTGAACTCTTGAGTAAGAGTCTCAAAAGACTGTGTGTTCTGATGCTGCGAAATGCCCATATCGTGCCGGGTAATCAGAGATAAAATAATCTGTAGCGCACTCTGGTATGCGGTCATTCGAGTTCGACATTCCTGCAAGTCCTTGTCTTTCAATCTTTTTCTGAATGCTTTGGCGATCGCATCGAACTTGCATGGCGTGTTATCGCTCGTGCTTCCCCGAATCTTCGAAAATATGGCATCTAGCTTCGTCACGATGGCGAGACAGTTTCGAAGTGCTCCTCCCAAATGTACCCACAGATTATCAAGGGTTTGGGCTTGTTCCTCAGACACTGGTGATGCATTGGTTGCTCGCATGTCGTACGTTTCCTTCACAGTTTGGCATAAATCTCTGAGCCCGTTGATGTCCATCAGCAGTCTGTTAAGCTCATCATCTATGCCTCTGCTTTCCTTTTGTATCTCATAGATTTGACGTCCAAGTGTCGCACAGGCAGTGACGACAGCCAACGCTCCAACGGAAATGGAAAATGGATCGGACATGGTGATGTCTGCACAGCCGTAGCCTCCGAGATATTCTCACTCAGGTTTGTACTTCGCTGCAAGGGCAGCATCGCGCCTTTGGGGTTGCAGTATCGACCAACGGCTTTCCAGGCCAAAGCTTTGCAGGATGTTGACAGTGATCTGAGCCATAAAAGGACGATGCAAGTCGCTGCTGACAGCTGGACTGGTCAGCAACATACGAGTAGCAACGTGTTTGACAGGTATGTTGCCCTGCATATCTCTTGAGTGGGACTGGGGCTACAATCGATTTACCTGCCCGTTTGCTATCCGCGATTGTGCTAATTTGAATGGTTTGCTTATTACCCCGCAGGAGCGGGTTTGATACCAAGCTGACTTTACCTACTCCATGAAACTCTATAGAAGCGGCATACCCTTGCTCACGCTGCAGGCGAAATCGACACCATTCTTGACCTTCACTATGGTAGCCAAACTCCGCCCCATTATTCAACAGCCCCCAACGGACCTGGCAAGATGCACAGGGCTCGGGGCGGTAGCCGACGCCGATCTCATCTTACCATGCATGCAGCGTGGTGTAATTGTGGCTTGCTTTGCGGGCGCGGTGCTGCGGGCGACTCTCGTCGCTTCTTCACGTAATAGGCACTTCGCCGTGCTCGCCTAGTCAAAATATCTCGAACGTCCAGTTTACAAAGTAATACTGGTATTAATATCGAAGTTTATCTTATTCCATGTTTCAATATCACTCTGCAATTATGGACAGTGCTCTCGCAGCGGCAGTATGCAAATATGTCGGCCTCTTTGTGCCTATCATGGTAGTATGGGGGACCTTGCAATGGTGGAAACAGCACGAGGTATGTTGTCGTCGGGTGCCATTTAACAGAAACGCAGTTTTGTTTGGCGGTTATTACGAGTAGATGTTTAACACTGACGCCCTCTTTAATCGATTCAGGTGGAAAAACAATTTGCTGTGCGACATGGATGCCAGCCACTACGACCATGGTGTGCCAAGTGGCCTTTGGGGCTGGATTTACTCGTTAAAGCTTTCAAACATGCGCGGCAAAGGCAAATTCTGCGATTCTTTCTCGGCGTTGTTCAAGAGTCGGGGACAACTTTTGAGCAGAGCTTGCTGGGAGCACGCGGCATCGGGACCGTCGATCCACAAAATATCGAGGCGATCCTATCGGTCAACTTCAACGGTAAGAATCTCACGTCAAATGTAGATATCTTTCCTGAGAGTCTCTTCCTAAGTCTATCACCACAGATTATGGTTTAGGCCTCCGCTCCCCAACGTTTCAGCCGGTCCTAGGTAGCGGCATATTCACCCAAGATGGCGCCGCTTGGAAGCATTCTCGTCAGCTGCTACGACCCCAGTTTGCTTCGAATCGATTACAGAATTTTAAACAGATTCAGAGATGCGTACAGGAGCTTGCCGAGGCCATACCAGTGGACGGCACGGTTGACTTGCAGCCCCTCCTCTTCAAGTTGACATTTGACACGACAATGTTTCTGCTCTTTGGCGAGTCTGTTGCCTCTGAGGACTGGGGCCAAGTTGCAGGACAAGAGTCAGAATTCGCAAAGGCGTTTAACTTGTCGCAAGAGTACCTCTCATATCGAGGTAGGTTGGGTAAGTTTTACTGGCTACTTAACGACAGAGCGTTTCGTAAATCATGTAAAACATGCCACCACTTTATCGACAAAGCCATTGCCAAAGCACGGCAAGTTTCCGCTCGCAACGGGGCACTGGCGACGGGGGACGAGGATGCAGCTGACGGTGGCAACTATTCTTTTATTGAAGCTTTGGTACAGCGAACCACGGACACCAATGTGCTTCGAGACCAGTGTCTAAACCTTTTGCTTGCCGGGCGTGACACCACAGCGTGTTGCCTGCACTGGACATTGTATGTTCTATTCTACGGAACCGCCATTTTTTTACATGTGTGCTAACTGAAGCAGTCGGCTGCTTGCTCGCCATCCGCATGTCCTCGAGAGGTTGCGGAACGAAATCGACGATATATCGGGCCTCGGGTCTAGTGCACCGCTGCCTACGAGAGAAGACCTAAAACGGATGTCATATTTGCAAGTCATCATCAAAGAAGGTATTGTATAGCAAGAAGGAGTTTCTTACGCTCTATTGTTAGTTTCACCGTAAGCTGACACATTTAGTCTTACGCCTCTACCCATCTGTGCCGGTCAACTCTCGCGAGGCCATACGGCTCACGACGCTTCCTGTCGGTGGTGGGCCCGACGGTAAATCCCCAGTGCTAGTTCGGCCAGGTGAGGGCGTTGGTTACTGTGTATATGCTATGCACCGCCGTAAAGATATTTATGGTGACGACGCGGAAGAATTTCGCCCTGAACGCTGGGAGGGCGACTCGCTGAAGAATGTTGGTTGGGCATATCTGCCCTTCAATGGTGGGCCGAGGCTGTGCTTAGGACGTGAGTAACGCTGATACTACCTCTGTGGGTTTCTATTACTGATTGAGTTTACAAGCAGAGGAGTTTGGACTGTTGGAGGTTGCCTATACCGTGGCGCGGTTGGTGCAGATTTTCCCGACCATTACTGTAAGCCCAACTGAAGCGGCAGTCAAGGTTGGCCAGGAAAAGCAGACACTTACACTGGTCGTTGCTAGTGCGGAAGGCTGCGTGGTCTCACTCAAATCTACAAGGTGAACTTTGACTGTTCTTCTTAGTCATATATTGATAGGAAGCATGATCATATTTTTACTTTTCTAGAAAACAAAGCAGGAGATGAGTTCGATATTGCGAAACACGTGCAGGGAAGGCAGCAGAAGTAGTGCAAATGCTTAATTCTCACTGACTGGCGGCTTCATACGAGGAGCCATGTCCAGATAATGTGGTAGTGCCAAGGCTTCGGAGGAATACTAGCCGTGAACTGGGTCACTGAGCAAAAGCTGAAATGCCGTGCAAAAACGGTACTTTGAGGACACAGGCAGCGGAGGAATATTTGCTCGCTGATTAATACTATCCTGCTAGTTGTCTTATTTTATTCTAATAATTTCCTGCCTCGATAAGCTGAGTTCCTGATCCCACTGACGAGACAAGATATGCTCTAGGGTAAGCCATTGTATACCTGATCCTACATTGACGGCTCGCGTACCATGCCCCAGCTTATTAGACAGCGCGAGATGTAGAGCGAGTCTACTTCTCTCTTCCAGATTATTTTACTTTTGAATACAAAGGATGCAGAAGATGTAGCCCTGTCATGGTTGTGAATTTTACCATGTTCCAAGAGCGCAGCAGTAGCATGACGCCGATGGCATGTGGCTACAGTGTCCAACACGACTAAAGTACCTACCCGTCTCTTTACTCCTGGTACTTCCTGACCTGCTACGAGTATAGTACACACCTCTCCAGCACCACCCTTCTCGCTGGTGGCGACGTCACGGCTACCATTTAGCTGCATATTTAGTCAACTCGTCCGGGGCATTTCCAGCGGATACTACTGGAGACCATGGACAACGCTACCCCAGGCCACCAGTCTCTCCGGGTGCCAAGACGTTTCACTAGTTGGTGTGCACGGTAATCTGTCATACAGAGCGCCACGGCGGACACACAAAGAGCTGCTACCCGTACAGTGTTATCCCACAGTGAAGCGGAAGGCGACCTGCCAGCCTCGACTCAACAGTCAGCCTCTGGAAGATATACGAGAATACGAAGACGACGGCCGTAATCGTAGATGGGAGCGGGAAGCAGGGTCCAACGGCTGGCTGGCTGGGTGACTGCCCTCATCGCCGTCTATCCGGCACACACGGTCGCGCACGTACCTGTTCCTGTTTCTGTTAGCGCCCGAACGAAACAACTCGACCCTTGGCGATTAACAGACCTGATCATCTGGGGATGCGACGCGACAGCTCACATCAACCAGGCATATAGCATGTAGCACTACAGTAACAAACGGACCGCCAAGTGGGAAGTCCACGGCCATACAAACGGACATGGCAGGCTGGTGATTGGTTGCCAGCCAGTGCCAGCTGCCGATCCAACTTGGAACGGGGACGACGGCGTGTTTGCCAGCTGCCAACGGCCAGCCAGGAGGGCTCTAGAGGTGGTGGGAGGGCGACGACCCAAGCATGGGCAAATTGCAAATCCGACCGCAAAGTCCCCGTTTGTCGGTGTGCGCGTTTGTCGAGAAATCACCAGCGACCGGGTTTCTCCCATCTTGCTCGGACTGTGGGCATCAGCTTAGCCTGGGAGAAAGGGAGCATCACCCACCTCGAGACGCAGTGTCTGTCACCATCACCTGCTGCGTACCACACGGCCAGCTGTCTGCACTGCTGTGCCCGTAGCCCACCACCACACGCCCGCGAAGACGCTGTACGAGGCTGGTGACGTCTTTGGGTGGCACCGCCGCGCCCACTCGACCAGCATCAATTACTACGGAGAAGTGCACACACGAGGAGACCCTGCAGCTTGAGCCGCAACTACGCCAGCCGCCTATCCGTGCGGTGCCCGTCCCGCTGCAGCCACGCCACAGCGGCCAGCACCGCCAGCACCACCTTTGAGAGAGATTAAATTGGCTGGCTGGCTGCCTTCGCCTTGTGCTCTGTCCCTTCGCTCTCTACTCATCAACTTGGCCGCTGCAAAATCATCACGTTTCCGTCAGAGCCGACACTGCCATCACAGGCACAGCCTCGACCGACAGAAACTCAAATTTCGGCTGCCCTGCTTCGGCTGCTCCTCTTTCCACGCGAGCCCAGGAAAGCATGTTTGAGGCTCCGTACCCTCCGACCACGACCAACCGTTACTAGTGACGTCTACAGTACGGAGTACTCAGTGCTCCATTACTCCTCGTGCGCCCACGCTAGCATCGCAGCAACGCTCGCAACGCCCGCGACGCCCGGTATCGTCAGCTAGGTGCCCGTTATATCCGCAAGCCCACTAGAGGAGTGTGGGCATCGCATCATCGAAGCAGAAAACGAAGACGGCAACGGCAAACAAAACGTCACCAGTCATGGCTTCGTTTGCCCGGAATCTCAACAAGGCTCCCGCCTACCTGAGCCCCTGTCGGAGACCGGCCATGCCTGGCCGCACGTTTTCCAACTCCTCTGAGCTTTCGCTGGCGTCCAACGACAGCAGACCCGCCCACGAGTTCGGTGACGTCGTGTCTTCAGCACCCGGAACGCCGCTACTGAGCCCGCTCGAAGGACCACGCAGTAAGTTGCCCAAGTTTCTTCCTGGGGTTTCCCTTCACTGCCCAAAATATTCCAACATGGCCTCTGCTGCGTTTTACGGCCTGAACCGTCCATTCCTGACCCATAAAACCCTGCGTCGCCATCCTCGTACTGCGTACGCGGTACGAACCAGACGGCAACTCGTTTCCGTGGGCCAAGAACTGCTCCTCTGCACTACAGCCCGTGTGTGAACCCCACCAGAGCGTGACCACCAATCTTCATCTTGCCAAGCGCAGGGATGTCGAGCCAAGCGCACACCATTACTACTGCCAGGCGCATACCATCGTCATCTCCCCACCATTTCATTTCCCTCCCTCGTCGCCGTGCTGTGGTCGCCGCTCCTGCTCCGTGGACCCGCAGACAACGCACGCCGCTCCGTATGATCCGCGTCCACGGGCGCCGTTGTACACACCGTCACTCAGTCGCTGGGAATGCATATCAAGCCCGCTAACCCGCCGCTGCTTTCTCTCCTACAGACTTCCCCCCAGATTCTCCCGCACTCCGACCCAAGCCATCGTTCAACAGCAAACCCATCACCATAGAACTACCCAAGGTTAAAAAGAATACCACCTCGGCCTATACGCCCACCGAAACACTGTCGGCCCGTGGAGACGTTCCTGGGTATGCTCCTCTTTTCACGCTGTAACTCTCGCCACTGACTAACTCTTCCATCTAGCGGCTACTTTCCACTGCACGAGGACCCCACGACGCGTATTCATCGCCCGCATCCTTTTCAAAACGTCCACGACGAACAGCGCCAAAAAGCTGGCGACAATACAACAGTAACCATGCGCGAACGAGCATCATCGCGTGACACTGTTTCGACGCATAGTTCCGCTCATACTCCGGTTTCTTCATATCTGCCTTCCGGCGTAAGCGACCATGTGCTGCCTGTGGGCAAATATTACCCATCCAACTACGAGAAGCGCAGCCAAAATCTGCTCAACCAGCGCAACTTTGTGTCCGAATCGGTAACATCCTACGCCAGTACCGACGGCCACGGCTCGACCTACGGCGGCGGAGCCGATGCCCGCCAGCGTCTACAGCAGTATCAGCGCGATATGGTCGCCCAGGCCGCCATGGCGTTGGGCGGTTCTTTCAAGGGCAACCCTCGAGCTGGTACGCCCGCATCGATGGCCGGCTTGCCCATCGCGGACTTGCGCCTTACTAGCGCCTCACCACAGAAGCCCATGTCTCCTCAGTTGGTACCAATGGGCAGCCCAGGACCAGTAACGCCCATGGAACTTGAGGCATCGGGAGGCTATCTTGAAAAGGGCAAAGTACCTAGCCAGCTGTCCAAGGAGAATATCCCGCCCAAGTCCAGCGACTTTGCGCCACACTCGCTATAAACGAAGGCAAGCCGATGCGGCAGCAGCAACTTTACGACTACATATTGCATCTTGATTTTACGCTTTGAAATAGAATGGCATGTTAAAACGGTGGCATTTTTTTTGGCAGCATGGATCGGAGTTTACATTAGTGGCATTTTCATTCAGCTTTGCTGACAGACTGGACTGGACTGGAGTTTTATGCGTGCTGCCAAGAGCAGCATGGCGTTTTTCGGGCGCATCTTTCTCTTCAATTTCGAATATTACTTGATGAGCCGCCCCTGTAACATACATATTTGCGGGCTCGCATTGCATCCTGATACCCTCGCTAGATAGTGCTCCTCGGAGCCATCGCTCGCTAGATGCGTGCAATACACGAATTTCTCAATGAAAACCTGAATTTTGCACAGTGGACGCCAAGGTGATTTCCGCCATATTTTGCTCAGTGTGACGTAGATGTTGTGTCTGGGCAGTGTTGCTAACCCACTACGGCATGGTCCGCAGTTGCTTCATTGGTGATAATGGGGGAAGTGGATCGCCTGCGCAACTGAATCGACACCTTGTACTTGCCGATCATTGGTTGCGTGTCCTCTAAGAGCGAAAGTACGCGTAATGATTGCATACCCTAATCGGACGCCTGTAACAAACAAGTGCCAGGCAGACCAACAATGAAGTAATTCCGCATTGTCAAGTGTAGTGTGCCTGGTGGGCGAGCGGCGACAGACGAGGCAGCATAACCACGTCCAGAGAGAGCCACCACCAGTACAGGGCTCCAAGAAGTAGCCTTTTATACCAAATATGCTCATCTTTTTTCCAACGGCCGAAACGACGACAGACGACACCCCAAATAGCGCAGCGGTTCACGACGACGACGACGAAAAGCACCCCGAAACTCTATCCCGATTTAAGCGTCTCGATCCCATGTTCGACTCCTTGGACCGGACTGTAGATTGCGTAGATGATTAGGGGAGTTTTTAGAGTTGCGAATGGGGCCGAGTAGTCTAGATCTTAAGCCGCGTAAAAGAGTGTAATGTGTGTCCCTGTGCGAGAGAAAAGTGTAATGCGCCACTTCGCCCAGATTTCCAGAGTAAAAACCAGCCATCCTTCCCAGTTCCCTTACCCGGCTATTCGACCCTGGATCCTTGGATTTGAGCGACATCGATGAGTACGTACGGCGAGACGCGACGAGCGGTACCGACGGACGACAATCGACGAGCGACATTGAAGGGGGTGACGGATCGGAGATGGGAAATAGGAGATGGGATGGGGCAGTTGGGTGCAGCGGGAATACGACAGATGGAGCAAAGGGACTGGGAAAACACAAAACAGAAACTCAAATCAATTTTTTTTGGTTCTTTTTCTATTTCGTTTTTCAGTTTCCGTTGTTCTCATCTAATAATGGTCTCTGTTCTTCGGTATGACTTCCGGGTCTGTGTCTCGCCTGCAATAGTAGTTCTGAAAGTTAAATAATGGATTAGCTAAAATGGTTGAGATTTATATATATACTAGTAGTACATGGTGAAATCATCCTCTAAACTTTTATAATTCGGATGAGGGGCCTTTTATTTTCCTGCTGGCTCCTCTACCGCCATGACTTCCCTTACCACAAAATCAACGTGGTCGCCCATGGTATAATGCGTGTCGTCCTTGAACTCATGCAGCGTCGAATTCGGCATCTTCTCAGCAAGGTATCGAACCGCCTCAATTGGCGCGTTTCTATCCTTTGCACCGTGCCATATCTTGACCGGATATGTCACGTCTTCCAGTGGGAAGCCCCAATCCGGCGCGGACAACAGCTTGGCTTCATGCACCATTGTGCCTGTCCCTTGCACAAACGGCTCTCCAATCAGTAGATCTACCAGGTATTTTCTCTGCTCTTCGATAGTCTGCTCTTCCTTGGCAGGCTTGCCCGCTTCCTTTCTCTTCTCTGCTTCTTTCTTGTTCACCGCCTCCAGCCACGTATCGATTCTTCTCGTCGCGAACCCGGTGGACAGGACCCAGCGCATCAAGCCCAGCACCACATCTAGCACAAGCTTCAGTGAGCTCGGCCAGTAATGCGCCATGAGAGAGGTAAGCCGCCGCGTATATGTCATGTACTGCCGCCCAGCCACCCACGGCGGACCCGACGCGAACAGGCCTACGTTCGCCAGCATGCTCCGTTGCAGACCGTATGCACAGGCTACTGCAAATGGCCCGCCGCCCGACGTCCCCAGGATGGTAAAGCGGTCCAACTTCATTCCGGTTGCAAAGTCTTTGACGTCGGCGGACCAGTCTAACATTGTGCGCTGGGGCTTGGCTGAGGAGAGTCCCCAGCCTGGCCGCTCGACGGAGATGACGCGGATACCGTGCCGCGATGCGTAGTCGTGCATCGGCTTGGCTTCTATGCGGGAAGAAGGAAATCCATGGAAATAGAGCAGTGGCTTGCCGTTGGCGTCGCCGTATTCGGCGTATCCTAGCTGACGGCCATCGGGGAGTGTGTAGGTCTGGTTAAGGCGGTTGCTGGCTGTTGTTTGTGTGGAGAGGCTGCGGGTGAACTGCCAGGTTGCTGTTCGCAGCCTTGGGGTCGCAGTATTCATGATTCGTGTTGGTTTGTATTGTTCCTTTTTGTTAAGACATTGAAGCATGTAGAAATATTTCTGATGCTTATGGCTTGTCAGCCCTGTTTATAGAACGACCCAAGTTTCCGACTTGTTGTCGTCCCATGCGGGTACAGCCGCAGCGTCCCATCGCACCTGTTTTGGTTAGCGCCGGGGCGAAGCAGGGACCCGATCGGTGATATCCTGCGGCTTTGTCGTGCGGCTTGAATTGCGAGGATCTGGGCGATGATTATGGAACTACAGGAAATATGTTCTTATACCGTCTATAATTTGATAGAGGTATATGTATTTACACTTTATATGTAGTCATTGGACGAGTTATATACCCTGTGTGTGTAAATCCGTCTACATGTATCGCCGCAGCAAAATCTCTCCACCATCCAGACCAGAGCCGACCTTTGGCACAGTCAGCAATCCAGCATCAACCAAGTCTCTCGCCAGCCTGGAAATCAGGCCGTCGCAGCCTTTTGCGGCCATGACATCTATGGACACGGGGAGGTACTCCGTATGGTTGGTAATGGCGCTAAAGGACGCCACCTGCCCAAGCGGAAACACCGAGTCTGGATTCTCCGCAAAAATGGAAATCTCGCCGTTGGAGAAGCCCAGAGGCGGCTTGGGAGGGCTGCGGTAATCGTTGCGCGGTGTCAGGTAGCCTGTGTCGTCTGTGTGTAGGACAATGGTGGACGAGCATGTGGAAGCATCTGCGTCGGGCGGAGCAATTTGGCTGTTGAACCAGTCCATGAAGACAGTCTTGTTTTTGAGGGCATCTTCGAGGATAGAATCTGGCTGTGAGTCACCCCAACCCCAGCGAACGAGAGAAACAGGGTCGACGAAAGGGAGTCGGCCATCATGTGCAGCTATAGGAAGCTGGTCAGCGGGGCTTTTAATGTCACTGTGAACGAAACGTACCAGCATAGTCACTGTAAAATGGCTCTCGCACAAGCTTTGTCTGCTGCTTGGAAATCAAGGCCGTGTAGGTGAGGTTCAAAAACTGAGTTATGTTGTACTCATTTGCCGGTGAAGGGCCAGTCTTCTTCCATTCCTGCTCCAGGTCGATTGACTTTGTCGTTGCATTTAGGAAGTTCCCGAGGTCCTTGGCAAATTTCCTCTTCATCTGATCTTCCGTACTATTTGTTGTAGGGTAATCAATGAGTACAAGCGAAGTTGGGTATTTGACATCACTTTTCTCCAGTGTCGTATAATTGTCCTGGTACATGGCTGCCGAAGCAAGATCAATCAAGCGTGGATCACGACCGAGGAAACCCGCGGTATCCATGGTCGGCGATAGCGGCATCACGTTTTCCAAGCTCACAAGCCCGTGCGATGGCCGATTGCCAAACAAGCCATTATTCCCAGCGGGTCCGCGAATAGAGCCACCCGTATCGCTGCCAACCGCCAGATCCAGCCATTCATATGATGCCACGGACGCCCCCGCACCGGCTGAGGACGTCGCCGGGTCCTGGTACCCATCGCCGCGGGGGTTAAACGGCGCATGGTAGTCGACCCAGTCCGCCGTCGGGATCTCCCCATTGGCAAACTGCGAGAGCTTCTGCGTGCCGACGATGACGGCGCCCGCATCAATCAGATTCTGGATCGCGGTGCAGGTCACGTTGGATGGCGGGTAGAGGCCGAACCAAGCGCGGTTTCCGCAGGAGCGCTTGGCCCCGGCGAGCGAGTAGATGTCTTTGACGCCGATGCGGACGCCAGCCAGGGGCTTCTCTTTGCTCGGCGTAAAGTAGAGGCGAGATGGGACGCCAATGGTCACAGAGGCGGACGCTGGTATCTGCGCGGAGAGTGTTTGAAACTGTCCATCTGGCTGCTGCAAGAGCGCTTGGTAGAATGAGTTGCTAAAGTCGTCGTACAGGCGGAATGCGCGGTGGACTTGGCCAGTGGCCGGGTTGAGGAAGTAAGGACCAGATGGTATGCTGCACCCTTGTGACAAAGGAAGAACAGTTGATACAATGCTATCGTGAGAGCTCTCATTGGCCGTTCTGTCGCCATGGGACCCAGCGACAAGAATTGTTTCGAGAAATTCAGGCTGCCATACATCGTCCTTGGCTGCCCAATTGGTGAAGAGCTCTTGCAGACTTCCGACTTGCGCATCCTGCGCTGAAACAACCGTGACGGGCACAAAACCAAGCGGGCTGTTGCTCAGTGCATTGCCTCCATACGCCTTTCCTTCAGCGAAGGGTGACGCAAAAAAATACAAGTCCTTCAGCTGAAAAGTTGCCCCAGTCGGCATGAAGCTGCACGCCGCCTGGGCGACAAGCACTGAGATTGCGAGCAGAACAGACGCCATGTTCAGCGTTGGCAATTGACTCACAGTTTGGTTGCTGGTTGCTGCGAGGCAATTTACATGGCAACGTGGGCTCTCGCGTCGTATTATATCGGATCCGTCACCGGAGAGCCACCGGAGACGCCTAGCTCCAGCTCCGCGCCGGCAGTTGCAAGCCCGGCCGCCAGTCTAGTCCACTCTCGGCTATTGGTACCGCCCGGCGGCCGGGGTAGAGCGGCCTTGGCTTTGTGGGCTTGCGTGCGCATCCTCATCATCTATTAACTGCTTATCCTACAATACGGGCGGAGTCGGAGACGGAGTTGCGCGAATTCTGGCTCTTGGTATTGGAGAAATGAGATGAGCGTGTTCTGTCTTAATGTTGCAGTAGGGGACTTGGGCCGCCTGCCAAGCCCTGTCGGAGACCCGCCCCGGTGAATAATGCCGGCTTGGTTCGGTGGATTTCGTGATCATCCTGGTCAATGCATTTGGGGGGAATATGAGAGAATAGAGCTTTGATCAAACTGCGTGGGAATGCATTCCACAGTTGGGCTTTCACAGCCGCTATTCTCCGCCTGCGGCACCAACCGTGTAATGACCTCGCTCAGACACGCCCAGACGAGCTGTTGGCCCCCATGTTGATGCGCTGCTTGCCCAGGTGGAAGCGCGTAATGTTGATGTAGCTTCCAAGTTACGCTTTTTAGCTGTGTACAAACATCAGTCGACGGCATGCTGTTGATCCTATCTAAGTGTCGATGCTGTATCGTGAATGCATCGTTATTTGCCACCTCCGCAAGACAAAATTTTGGGGGCTGTTGCACACTGCCGATCGAGCCTAGTTTGGTGGCCACACTACCGATACCCACCACCTGTAGGTGCAAGATCAGCAGCGAGCACATGACGGCTTACCACTACCATCAGAGACCCTTAGAAGTTCCAGCGGAATCATTGGCCAAGGCGACAGCATCTTGTGTAAGTGGCGCTGGGAGACCCTATCATCAGTTCATGGCTCTGTTACGCTGTGCAACCACCTTGGGCAGCGCGGCACGCCAGCGACGTCACTTTGACGCGTGGCATTCGTGTGCAACGATGAAAGCTTATAAAAGGATGAGCTTCCACAACAGCCTCCTTTGGACCTCACGCAACCAAACGTCACTCCAAACTTATACCAGAGACACAAGATAAACCAAACAACATGAGCGGTATCACCGGCGAGGCGGCCATCGAGGCCCACGATCTTATTCATGACGCAGAAGTCGAAGAGGAGAGAGTATGTAGCTAAGCATAAACTATAATGGACCAGGAAACCTAACCAGTATGCAGATGCACCCAACTGAGGGAAATACCACCAGCACTGGAGGCACAACCCAAGACAAGACGACTGACAATACGTCGAAAGATGACGGCAGCAAGTCAACCATGGACAAGGTCAAGGAGGCTTTGCACATGAAAAAGTAGCGGCAAAGCTACATCATCTAGTTTGTCTGCGAAATGAAAAGGTGGTGGCTTTGTGATTGTTTGTACTGAAATTGGGATTGTCTTGGCTTACTCAGGGAGAGATTGTACTATATGCTAGTTGTGATATCAAACCTCTTCTCTGCTACAATTCTTTTATGAGCGATCAGGTGAATGCTATAAATAACATTATAGGCGGAATAAATGCCATGCCAACTTTCTGTTGACTTCTTGTAAAGCTGAAAATCACGTTACTAGCATGTGGTGAACCAAACACAATTGATCATCGTAATATTTTACATTTATTTATCTTATGGATAGCTCCATATACTCAAGGTGGAAGCTGACTTCCCTACAGAAGGAAGGCCGAGACTGCAACCGCGGCAGCAACTACGAGCGGTCCGCCGGCCAGACGGCTGGCAGCACCAGTTACGGTTCCCGGGGCGGGTCCCGTGGGAGACGGCGAGTTGCCGCCGCCATTGCCGCTGTCATCACCATCGCTGTCGTTGTCGTCACCGTTGTCGTTGTCATGGTCCTTGTCCATGTCCATACCATCGTGACCATCATTGCCACCCATGCCGTTATGGCCGTCCATGCCGCCGTTGCTGCAGTCGCACTTGCCATTGCCGGACTGGTCGGTCAAGTTGGCCAACATGGGGCCAATCTCGACCTCTCCACCGCAAGGAGCCATAGGGCTCTTCTTGGCGCAGCCGTTGAGCCACTTGCCAAGCTTGCCGACTTCCATGTCGTCGCCGTCCATCATGATAGTCTCGGGGGTGAATGCTGGGGTCAGCATCTCGCTTTCGGGGTCGAAGCCAACGTCTTGCATCTTGGATCGGATGGCAGAGGCATGGATACCGTGCTCAGCGGAGAGACGGGCCATGAGGAAAGCGGCCTCGGGAGACATGACGTAGTCGGAGAGACCGATGAAGGCACCACACATGGTTGCCTCGAGGAAGAACAGCTTCTTCATGTAGTCCATGCCGTCGGAAGGCTCGGGCATGTTGTAGTCACACTCATCGGGCATCATTGCTTCGCCTCCATTGGCCTTCATCGAGGCCATGCCGAGCATCTTGAGAGCCTCGCCGCCGAGCATGGCCTGCTTGGCAAGGCCCTTGACGTTGGTGACCATGTTCTCGGCATTGGTCTTACCGTTCATGCCCTCCATGTCTGCCATGGGAAGTCCGTCGAAGAATGAGGCATCGACATCGACGCTCTGGTAGTACTTTTCGAGCAGTGCCTGGACCTTGTAACCAAAGACGATAGCTTCGGTGTCAGACATGCCAACGTTGGCCGGGCACACATAGTCGGCCGCGACCGCCTGGGCGCCCAGGACGGGAACAACAGTGGAAAATTTCATGATTGAAAATGATTAGAGATTTTGTTTCTTTAGAATTGGGGTATGTGCTCGAGAGCTGATGAGATTTAGCTACGACATGAATACTTCGAGCCAACGGCCTCTTTATAAGTCGGAGCTCATGCGGATACAACAACTCCCGCCCATGCCGCCAAGCCATTCTGTGGAGTGGATGGAATCAGTTATGTTGGGCCGGCGTTGCTAGTTCCCAATTTGTTTCGCCGCTACTTCCTTCGGCTGTTCGCGCAGCCACTGAGAGCCCATCAACTTAGCTTCTATGACGATGCAACTGCAGATTCTGTGGATACTTTTACTCAAAACAGAGGGATTGCATCCTCAAAATGATGGACTGCGCTAAAATATCTGTCATCAGTGTAGGATGACGATAACTGATGCAATTGTCTTTGGCGAACCCGTCTTTCTCCCACGAGGCGGATTAAGCGATGTAATTTGAGGAGAAGATGCCTGTCCTGTGGTCTTGGCGCTAACTCAATGCCGCAGCTGGCCGCCCGCGTCAGTTTACAGAGACGGCAGCATTAGGACAGTAGAGCTAATAAACGTCCCCGGAGTGTTGAGCAAGTTAACCCAGCATGAGCTCTGGCAATGACGCTGAGTGAATTGTATGCTGTTGTGGTCGCCCTACGTATGTGCCTTGAGGGTGTGACTGCGATCAGGAAAAGCAAAAATTGCTCGTAACTTTATTTCAATTGGACATTCATTCGTACTTGACACAACTTGCCTAATAAGACGCCAACAGCTCCCTTTGTCGTTTTATGAGAACTTCTGCGATAATTATGCCAAGTCCACACTCATGCATGCGTACCGATCGATCGTGGGTCTGCTGCTTGGTGGAGTTCCTGACTGCAGATCAGACGGAGAACAAGGAGCCCTAAACAGGAACAGGAAAGCAGCCAGAACCTTACCGTAGGGCAACGAGACAACACGCTTCGTGCATTTCGATGATGGAATTTCGAATTTAACGAGAGTCACTAATGTTGAGAAGCTTTTTAAGACAGTTCAAGTCTTCTTTAGCGCCAAACCATTTGCTCTTTAATATCGGTGGCCCTGCTGAGGTAGCCTTGCAGGAGTTATGCTTCACTAGAAGTTGCAAATGTCGCCGTCACCAGTTACGATGATGACATATGGAGTATAGTTTGAAGAATACTATTCTGCAATTCGGATACTAATTTCCAAATGAGCCAGGGACTTGTGATAACGCAACTGACGAGAGAAATCAACTGAATTCGGCAGACAGTGGTTTGCTTAGTCATGATGACGTCGTCTCAGACTCAATATGCACTCTGCACTGCCATCTTTCCCTACCCAAACTTCGCATGCTTGGCTTTGGATAAATTATGTGGTAGAGCAGAGAAACACTTCAAGCCATCTTTTGTTCAAATTCAAGACATGGACGGTGTAATACGAAGGCTCTAGAGACAGCAGGAGGATAGCGAACTACAGGAACTGGGCATAGCAGGCTGAGTCTCACCCCCAGCCACCGTCCCCGCCAGCTTCTCGCCCTCGAGATCTCCAAGCCGAGCCCTGCTTGTAGGATTTATGTCCCTTTCTAATTCGGCTCGGGCGGAACTTTTACTCATTACTAGGCATGCTGACTTCGCTCTGCGATACGCCTCACGGTGCGCTCTGGCTGAGGTCCCTGGATCCGTCGTTTGACTAGTCCCAACCTCGCCGTGTTCATCGACAACTCCGTACAAATGGGGAGTCGATACTCTGTCGAACATTTCCCCTTATGGCTGAAGCAGCGCTGGGTTTCGGGATTTTCCAGCGCCTCTAGCGGGCCATGGCGTAATCAGCCCACCATAGCGTGCATAGCGTGGTGCGTTAGGTCTGAACCGGATTAGCGCGGGTCAAAACTCTGCCATCTCACCAAGATCGGATGCACCAAAAACCGGTTATTTTCGCTGCCTTTGCCCTTTCCGACTTCGCTTCTCTCCACCAGCCTGGTTTAGTATGCCCTTGGAAAGGGGCCTACGTAGCAATATGAGGATGAAAATTTTTGGCAATTAGTAGCCTGTATGCTGATTACTAGTGTCGTATATATGGAGCAATGCTACGACGTTGCGCGCACGCATGGGGATGCCGTCACTCGCGTTTTCTTCATTTCTCTTCGCTGTACTTGCTGCCTTTTCTGCTGAGCGTGTAGCGTTCCTGTCGCTGCGGCAAGCCCAAGCACCGTGATCACAACCGTACACTACTCCTAGCACGTATCGCCTCTCCCGACGCCACGATGCAGATCGACGAACCGACTTCCCGATGGCTGTACCTCCCCGGTATGAAGCGTAGACGCACTGACTCCCCCGATGGACCTCTGAACGAGCTTCGCCTGCCGTTTCTGGGATATCTTCCCAACAAGCTTCGAAATCACTTTGTTGCCATCATCGGCGAGTTTGTCGGCACTTTCCTGTTCCTCTTCTGCGCCTTTGCTGCCACGCAGGTTTCCAACACTGCTTGTGCTGGAGCCCAATCTGGCGAGGATATTAGCATTGCGGATTATCCCGACACTGGCACCCTGACGTACATTGCTCTTGCCTTTGGTTTTAGCCTGGCTGTCAATGCGTGGGTGTTCTTCCGTATCAGCGGTGGTAAGTGGATTTTTGCTTCGCACTTCAATCGGCAACTTCTAACTGTCATCTGCAGGTCTCTTCAACCCTGCTGTCACTCTCGCTCTTGTCTTGATTGGCTCAGTGGGATGGGTGCGTGGCATTCTTGTTGCCATTACTCAGATCATTGCTGCCACCTGCTCTGCCGGCATCGTTTACGTCTTGTTTCCCGGAGACCTACAAGTTGCGACAACCCTTGGAGGGTCAACGAGCGTGGTCCAGGGCCTTTTTATCGAGATGCTCCTGACGGCCCAGCTAGTGCTCACCATCATCATGTTGGCGGCCGAAAAGCACAAGGGCACTTTCCTGGCGCCGATTGGTATCGGCTTGTCGCTGTTCATCGCTGAGCTCACTGGTGTCTACTTTACTGGAGGATCACTGAACCCCGCTCGCTCTTTTGGACCGGCAGTTGTGTTGCACAGCTTCCCTTCGTATCACTGGATCTACTGGGTTGGCCCAGGGCTCGGCGGTCTTGTCGCGGCCACTTTCTACCACCTTGTACGAGTCCTTGAGTACGAAACCGCCAATCCCGGACAGGACTTTAACGAGAAGGAAATGGATCGCTTCGAGTTTGACGAGGAGAATGCGGCGACTGGCGCCGATGTTGTCCGTCCCGACGCGGTCTCCCCCATTGTCTCGCCTTCCGCTACTGGATACCTTGGAGGATCGATGTCCAATCAAATGAACCCCATGAGCAACACCAGCATGGATCTCCATCTGGCCGAATCAAACACTGTCCGCCCAGCTAAGGATTCGATTCAGGCAGAGAGGTCATCAGTCTCCCCTCCCCCGAACACCAGCATCCTGACCTCCAAATAAACAATTCATTAGCATGGCATGGAGTTGAAAAGGGTATAGAATTGTATTAGCACCATTAATAATAAGAACAGAACGCTTTTGAGCATGAACAGAGGTCGCACAGTCAGAATTTCGTCCATACTGTAGATGTTTGCAGAGGCTCCGGGCATCGCAAGTAACCCGCTAGCCGGCCGTGACTTAACGATGGCGCAAGATCTTACGTCCAAATGAGACATTTTTCGCGACATTTCTTGACCAACACTTTATGTTTATGGGAGGCTCAATTGCTGAATGTATCTCAAGTATCCGGCTTTATAGCTCTGAACGCCAGCGTAATCATTGCTGCTACGCGAGATCTGTCCATCTCCCTTCACCCTGTAGTTTTGCTTTCGCCTTCTCCCATGTGTCAACGTCCCATTTCCAGGTCAGTAATTCTTTGGTCTCGTCATAGCTAGCCTTCCCGCGTTGCTCAAATGCTGCAAGCCCAATGCCTTTCATTAGCCCTTTCCAAGCTTCGTTATCGACGTCTGTTTCTGTTCTGAACAGCCCACACCCCAAGCTCCGCGCATACTCAATCAAGCAAATGGCAATTTCACGAGCATAGCCCTTGCCCCAATACTTGTGGTCCATCATGATGCCCCAATCCGCTAAGTACTTCGTCCCTGGTGAGTTTGGCTTTGTTCCCAGGAACTCTTCCGCATCCACTTCCTCAAAGCAGTTGTAACCGCCATAGCCGAGGAAGTCACCGGTCTCGCGGCTTTCAAAAATTATCCATCCGTGCTTGCCTTCGATTGTGACCTTTTCAAAATAGGCAATGCGCCTGAGCACTTGTTCAATGGTGAGATCATCTTCAGTTGGCTGGTGTGGGGTATTGGCGGGATTGATCAGATGCTTATGGAAAGCTGCTGCATCGGACTCCGTAGCGGTGCGGAGGAGGACGCGAGGAGTCTTAAAATTGAAAGCTGGACGAGCGAATGGATTGGCCATTGTGCACTGTAGGGACAAACGTGAATGCCGATAAAACGTGGTGCTATTCCGCCCGTGCGAATAGGTGAGATGCTTGTAAATGCTGGACAACTAATGTCGGCCAAAAGTGAATAAACCTGTCAGAAGTCGTAGGTGCGATATGAAGTTTATATCGAAGCTGATGACAACCTCCAGATGGAACGGACCCCTCATGTCGGGCTACGTGTGGAGGCGTTCTATCGACCTTCCTCGAAAGGAAACGGAGAGGCTGCGCTAAGTCATCCGCAGGCTTAGGTTGGCAGGGCATGCAGGTAAGAATCCCAGCGCACACGTCTGCTTAATATGCTTCTGCTTCACTCGCCAACTTACCACAGTGGCCAATCAGCTAAGAATTACGCGCAGTATCTGTCTTCTATCTCGTCTATCTAAATAGAACAGGGCGTAAGACAAAGCATCAGAATTAATATTGCAGAGCAAGGAAAGCAGATCGAAAGGCGCCTTACCGCTAGGCTTACCGCTCGGCATCCAAAGGTATGTAGAGCTGCCAAAAAAATACCCTTGGTATACCAATGTGAGCCCAATCCTGGTACCGTCCTATATGGGTTTGACATTTGGGTGTGGAAATTGGATTGGACCTGGTCCGGCCAGCCTGCGTCAATTGTAATGCTATCTTTGCTTTATTATGGGCGCATAGCGACTAAAATGAAATAGTTTTGCAGCGATTTATAGACCCTTAGAATGCAAAACATTTTCCTGGCGTATTTACTAATTAGCTGGCCGGTATGATCCGGCTCGGCGGCGGCTTCCACCACCAGAATTCAATAACACCAGCTCTATTGCCCCTTGCTTCCTTCACTTACAACACAGAACAAAAGTCGTCACCATTCTACCCATAGATTTCTAGAGCCTCCTTTGGGATGTTTCTGTGTTTTGGTGACCCGCGCGCGAACTTGACTTCTCCAAAGAATTTTCAGTGCCTTTCAGGCTCTCTACAGGTTCGTCCATTCCTGAACCACGAACGCACAACATCATGATGAGGCCAGTCAATGTACTGTACTTCGGTCCACTGACATCTTCTGGAAGTGACAATTCGTCTCCGTTCGCGATAAGGGCCTCGGTAAGAGTGCACATTCCCACTTCCTCAAACCTCAAGTTTCGATACAAAGCAACTGTCGCATAGTTGTCGGCTTTTACCATTAATCGCACTCGAACCTCTCGCGAAAAATGCACCGAGCCAGCTATAAAGCTGATTGCTTCCTGACACAGCTTTTTACCAAGCCCCCTTCCACGATGCCCTGGCAGGGTAAATAAGTTCTGCATTTGCCAGAGCTCGTGCCCTCCGCCCCTCGTTAAGCTTTCGTCGCAGGATACACGCGGCATGGAAAGGTCTTGTCCGCGATGTGGGCCACGCAGCGTTAACTGACCAACCCATATGGCCCGTTCTGGATGTGTCAAATCATTTTGAAGTGGCGTCGCGACGCAGATAAAGGTCTCGATCCCGTCCGCGGCAAGGCGAGACACCCATTCGTCGTCTGTGAATGTAGCTTCAATTTTGTAACTTGAGGAGAAGGACTCTGGTGCGATGGATAGTGCGTGCAGGCGTAGTAGTTTATACCTGTTTGCCGAACGATAGATCGATTCATCCTTAGCGATGTGGATGATAGAGTATTGGTAATTAGTCGCGGTCATTGTGAGAAGTATGGCGCGCCGAGAATAGAGCAATATGTTTCCGAATATATTGATGGTATTGACACGGGAAACTATATGGAAATGACTGGCTTCTTAAAGTAGGGCAGCTACCTAGCGCCCACATGTTTACAACGTCGGATCGGCCGAGATCACTTGTTGTGGAGAAGTCAAAACGAGTCCCCATTACGGCGCCCTGCCCGACGCCACGATGGAGATGTCACCTACTACGTGCCGGTGAGATGGATCCATAATCATATATATCAACCACTATTAGACGATCTGGGTGTTGGGGAAGTTTTAGTTGGCTACCTCGAGTCGGGAAGAGCGGTAAAAAAGAACTCGACTCCTGGAAAGCCATAGCTTTATTAGCCAACTTAAAGCTGTACGTATCCCTTGCGAGTGTGTAAGTCCAAGAACGCTAAGTGTGTTCCATATCCAGGTTATTTAAGCGGGGCTGAGTGTAAAGTGTGATTAAGGTACTATGGACAGCAGAGACGCCGAGACGGCAGCCGTCCGTGAACCTGACCTACAACGGCAGCCAGCGCTACCACTGACACAGCGCTGTCTCTGCTATCTCCAATCTATATCCCCGAAGTCAGACCCAAACTTGCCTCCCGACGGGGGTTTTACAGCATGGGCTCAAGTCTTGGGCGCTCATTTCACAGTGTGCAATACCTGGGGCTACATCACCGCCTTTGGCATGTTTCAGTCCTACTACGAGCAAGTCCTACCGCAGTCAGCGTCCTCCATTTCCTGGATAGGCAGCATTCAGATATTCCTCCTCTTCTTCTTGGGGACGTTTTCCGGCCGTGCAGCTGATGCTGGCTTTTTCAAGTTTACTTGGACCACCGGTGCCTTGTTAAACTTAGCTGGCATTTTTCTCACGTCCTTCTGCCGACACTTCTGGCAGCTCTTTCTTGCGCAGGGCCTCTGTATGGGAATTGGTTGCGGTCTGATGTTTTACCCTGTCTTGTCGTTGATGACGACATACTTTGTGCGACATCGATCGTTGGCAGTTGGAGTTGCTGCAACAGGCTCGGCGACGGGAGGTCTCATTTTCCCGGCCGTTTTTGAGCAACTGCTACCTCGAGTTGGGTTTCAGTGGACGGTAAGGATACTTGGCTTTACCACGCTAGCCATGTTGTTACCATCATTCCTACTGCTCAAGCAGCGTATTCCTCCTCGCCAAAGCGACACATATATAGACTGGACGGCGTTTCGAGAACCAGCATATGTCTTCTTTGCTATTGGAATGTTCTTCAATTTTTGGGGGCTGTATATTGCCTTTTACTACATCACCACCTTTGCGCAGCAGGTTGTCAACATGAGCCGAGCGTCTTCTTTGCAGCTGCTCCTCATCATGAACGGGGTTGGCTTTCTCGCCCGTACGGTGCCTAATTTCCTGGCGGACTGGTTCACTGGGCCTGTCAACTTGCTCATTCCGTCCACTTTCTTTTCAAGCGTCATGCTTCTCTGCTGGACG
Source organism: Lecanicillium sp. MT-2017a (assembly GCA_003056585.1). Taxonomy (NCBI): domain Eukaryota; kingdom Fungi; phylum Ascomycota; class Sordariomycetes; order Hypocreales; family Cordycipitaceae; genus Lecanicillium; species Lecanicillium sp. MT-2017a. The sequence continues at coordinate 180,875 of PXYN01000281.1, forward strand.
AGCATTGAACAAGAACCGCAAGTCTATACCTTTGTTGTGTTCTATGGCATATTCTCCGGCGCAGTGCAGTCTTTGTTCCCAGCGACATTGGCGTCTTTCACGCCGGATTTGAGCAAGGTTGGGGTCCGGATGGGAATGGTGCTGAGCACTGTGAGCTTCGCGGCGCTGACAGGGGCACCTATTGGTGGCGTGTTGGTTTCGCAAGAGAATGGAAGATTCCTCTATGCTCAGATATTTGCCGGGGCGTCAATGTTCACAGGGACAGCACTGGTGCTTTTGGCTCGAGTGTACAAGGTTGGGCTTCGTTTCAGAGCAAAGGCCTGAGGAAACCGCTGCTCGTCCAAGTCCATTTCAACCCAAATCTTCGTCCAGGCCGAGCCTGAAACAGCAAAGTAGGCACACTTTGAAGCGCGGGCAAGTCTACCCACGGTCCCCAAGGCTCCTTTTTGTATGTATCATGAGCAGTATTTGGCAAGCCAAAGTGGAAGAGCATCGCATAGGAGCAGAGGCAGAGCAGTATCAATAGACGAGATCAAATACACCCAATGCCAACTACAGGGACATTTTAGTGCGGCCTTTGGTTGGCTCAAGTGCTTGATTTGCTTTGACATCCCCACCCTCTGGCGCCCTAGATGTCATTCTCGGTGGGCGTTGAGTGGGCCACTTACAAGCTCAACACTCGAAGCGGGGCAGGCCAAACCTGTCGGTAATATCCAACCTGTTAGCAAAAAATCTAGCATTACTGCCAATACGAAGCCGAGACTAAAACTGGCCAGCATGTCTAATGGCCATGCGCGATAATTCAGAAGAACCATGACACCAAACCCTGAATACGTAGTCTTTGGTCACGGTCGTGATGACGCTGAGGGTGCTGACCAATACCAAACCGCTTCGCAGCTTTCAAACCTACCCAGCGCAGCAGATCAGCTAAATTCCGACGTCGAATTCAGCCCAGTTTTGTCCAGTACCGCTGAAGATTTCAGTTGGCTTCTTCAACATCTTGGACCTCGGTTTCCGCCTCAAACCACGGACGCACCGTATCATGACCCTTTTGAGGCTTCCCAACGCACACACGATCCTTTCGACTCCCTTTCTGTCCCCACCGAGCATATCCATACCCGCAACAATGAATTCCGTGGAAACTGTGCTATTAAAGTCGACTCTTGTGTAACAAAATCTGCGAGTCCGAGTCCGGACTGTAGATGCACTCTTGGCCAAGGCCAAAGTACTTGTACACAATGTCAGCAAAGCTCGATCTCTCCTACAACCCTGCAAGAGAATGCCAACTGTCCTTCACCTTTGAGCATCACTGCTTCAGATAAGCTGCCTCAGCCCAACGCAGATCTCTCCATTGAAAACAATATCGCCGGAGGCCTTGAACATGAGGAAGACACGCCTCTTGGCAAGACCAAATCACGCTTTACTCCGGACACCATCAAAATACTCAAGAGTTGGCTACTCTCACACAGCCAGCACCCCTATCCTAATGAAGATGACAAGATAATACTTCAACATCAGACGGGTCTTAGTCGGACCCAGATATTGAACTGGCTGGCCAATGCCCGTCGTCGAGGCAAGGCCCAAGATCCAGTACATCAGTCGACCAGCATAAGCCACAGCTCTGCTGCCCCAATGCCTATTCCTCGACGACCAGGAACACCAGCTGTTGACAGGGATGTACGCAACTTGAGCCCAATACAGCGATGGGTCGACTCGCCGCCTGAGAACGAACCCGCCTCTGTCGAGGCTATTGCCAATGCAATCGCCTTCAACTCGGAAATGGCCACTGGTATCAGCAACAGCCATTCCTTTCCTCTCAATGGTCCCGACGGCCGCATATGTTATGGGTCTTCTGTGAGCAGCCGCGGTACTTCCACTGGCAGCTCATTTGACTCGGCGTATTCAGACACGTCACACGGTTCTCTGAGACAGTTCGTCTCTTTGAAGCATCACCGTGGTCGCGGGCGCCGGAAGAGACGTTACATGCCGAGGCGAGAGCCAAAAATGCCGCTCACTGCCGTCGTCAAGCCATACCAATGCACCTTCTGCACGGAAACGTTCAAGAAGAAGTATGACTGGCAGAGGCATGAGAAATCACTCCATATCTCCCTTGAACGTTGGATATGCGTCTCTCAAGGACCACACGTCATTAATTACGAGACAAACCAGGTGTGCTGCGTCTTTTGTGGGAAAGATAACCCTGATGAAGCTCATATCAAGAGCCACAGCTATTCCGTGTGTGAAGGCAAGCCCCTGGAAGAGAGAAGCTTCTATCGCAAAGACCACCTGAGTCAGCATCTGAGACTCGTTCACGGCGCCGAGTTCAGTGAGGGGCGGATGAGCTCTTGGAAGGCTGGTAGCCTGGAAACCCGGTCGAGATGCGGGTTTTGCGGTATTGTAATGGAGAACTGGGCAATCCGTGCAGATCATTTGGCAGCACACTTCACTTCTGGCAGTACCATGGCCGATTGGAAGGGCGATTGGGGCTTTGATGCGCCTGTGCTTGACATGCTGGAGAATTGTATTCCGCCATGTGAGTGACTGACATTGAGACTTTTGGCGATATTTGCTGCAATGCCTAACCGTTAATCCTGGCATGCAGATCTTATTGAAAACGAACGAAACTCACCACTGCCATATATTGCAACCGGGGACTTGGCAGACTTTCGCCAAGCGGCTCAATCAACTACACCCGCTGATATAATGAGCAGTCCGTTACGGCCGACCACGCCTGAGCAGCCCCTGCTTTCCAAGGAAGATATTCAGATGCAACATGCGGAGGCGGCCGCTTCTGATCAGCCTTTCAAACGTGCTCAGCTCGGTTTCTCAGCAAGAAGTCTATCAATTGCCGAGTCCTTGATGCCGAAAAATGCGTTCTTTCTGAATGATGTCAACTGCTACCGCCGCGTAGCACAGGAACTGACTCGCTTCGTCTTGTCAACAATGTCGCCCAACAATCCAAATTGCCATGTGCCGACCGATGTGGAAATCCAGCACCAAGCGCGATGGGTTGTTTTTGACAGGTTTGTAGCCCGTGGAGCCCAGATGGGCCAAAAGCCCTATAGCCCGTTTTATACTGACACTATCACAGTGACGACCCATGGAACCAAACTGTGGCGGACAATGCAGAGTGGCTCCTGCGTTTTAAGCGAGATGTCGGTATCCTGCCTGAAGGGCCCGGCCTTGGGTTGAGCGCCGACCAGTGGAATGTTTCGCAGGGGGGCACAGGTTTTGCGCCGCCGTACGCCTTCCCAAATGACAACATCAACAACATGTTACCTGCTACATCCACGATAGCCACCCCTGTTAACCAATCTGCAAATAGCAGTGGCCAGCATGAAAACCAAGCTGACGTTTATCTTCGCGGCCGGATTTTTGCAGCAGATCAGACTACCATTGCCAATTACCTCCACGCTTTCGAATCACGCTATAATCGCCCTGCGACCATCTTTTGCTCGCGTGAGCTGGAACTTGGCCTGATTAAGTATGTAATAAAGGAAATGTCGCAGAACGCCAGCTTTCCGTCCGATGAGGCTCTCAGAGCCCACGCCAGGCTCGTTCTGGCTAGCGATGTGACGTCCGCCGACGACACGACTTTATTGGCCAAATTTAAAGCCTGGATCGTGGACACACTCGGACAGCAACAAAGCAAGCGATTGGTAAATTGACTCGTGGTCATATTTTTCAACTGTCATGATCTAGGGAGTTGTTTGTATCTTTTTGTTGTATTTTTTCAACCGTAGCAGGATCGGAACTTGATATGTACATTAGTATCTACTTTCGTTTGTGAGTGGGAGAAGAGTTCCTCTGAATCAAAAGGCCCAAAAAAAAAGGCTATCATAACGGGAGATAATTTTTTTAATTCTCCTGCGATGCCGTATATGTGCTCACTGCCCGTGTTTTCGGCGAGAAGCCATCTGCTCAGGACTGGCTCCGAGTCCCGCTAAATGGGCGCTAAGCTGTGCGGCTCCGTCCTGCAGCCACACTCGTTGACTCACTTTAAGGAATCACGCTGTCTATGAACAGTTTTCTTCTGCTGAAATCGTCTTAACAGCGGCATACTTTCCAAGTTAGTCTACAACACAGACATCTAATCGTAGGTGGCCCTTCTGGTCGAAGTATAACCGAAATAGCGTAGAGGCACATCTGCATCCAGGCGAGTGCTACTCCGTACAGATTGCCCAACTCGGGTGATACAACGGTAATACTCTCTAGCTGCGTCCCTGAGTTAAGTATTTGGTAAAGCAAGATCTAGTTAGAAAGCAACGCAGGAACACGCAGCCCGAAGCGTGGCTTGCTCTAACCTCGGCAACTGCATGCACAGGTCAGATAATATCCTACTTGCGCAAAGGTATTGAATGCGAAATAAACCACTTTCATGAGCGCTTCATGATATTTTAGGCTCGAAGAAAGACGCGTAATCGCCAGAAATTGTTAATACGATTGCATTATCAGTGATGTTTTGCCCTGTTATGTGTCCAACCCCACGGTTGCAGAGTTGTCCCGCAAATCCGGTCGTCTCCAACGTGGGGTAGTTTAAGTCCGCGGCAATCGGCATTGGCAAAGGCAAAGCCATATTTTGAGTTACTTCTACCGTCAATTTCTCTTCACTACTCTTTCTTTTACCTTCATCACTCCCCCAAAAGACGGATTCCTACTCAAAGCTGCCGGTATAGCATATTGCGCCTGCAAATACCATAGACGTTAGATTTGCCCAGCTACGTCATTCCGTCAGGTACCTCGGCAAACAAGTTTCTCGCCGCAGCACTAAGCCAAAATGGCTGGCAACTCACGAAAGGGCAGCAATTCTGGCGCCATGAAGATCACAGAATTTGCCGCTCCTACTCCTGTCGATTGTCTTGTCATCGGCGGCATGCTGGTTCTATACGGTGCCGGGGCAATCTCACCATGGGTAGTCCCTGACAGCGATATTTGGAAGACTCTTACTGAGTACTTCCCTGGGGGCGCGGAGAGATTCCTCTGGATCACGCAAAACATTGTCAAATGGCTTGCCATCACACATGCTGTCGAAACTCTACTCTTTGACCAGCTACGGCTGCGAAAGTATGGCGTCCCGCGATTCTCGGCTCTTTGGTGGAAGTGGGAGGTCAGCGTCTTCATTGAGGGCATCGGAGCGTGGAAGAGAATTGGACAGCTTGTTTCACAGAAGAAGCAGCAGCAGGTTAAGAAGAGGTAGTTGCAGGAATATAATTGTACATTAATTGCAACAATACAGAGTAGTTAATTTTAACTCACAAATTGCAATTCGCAATTGTATAACCCCCTATCACAGCTGCTTCACAACCTCAGCATCCTCGCAATCACCGCAGAAGGCAGAGGCGCATACGCCCGCGCTCTTGGTATACTCGCGCATAGAGGCACAGCGCTGTTTATCTCGTCTTTTTCGCTGCAACCCGCTGGCCCTGGGCCGTATACTTCACAAAGACAAAAGCAGCGACCGCGCCGATAGAAAGAATTACCACGTTTCCTGTATTAAGTTATCAGCAGAATATACACCATAACGGGCAAGTGTTGGGGCATACCAGCAATGAACCCCACGGCTGCACTAGCAACTGATCCAATACTGCTCAGAGCATTGCCAATCATGTGAACGACAGTGCTGATGAGACTGGCGATAGTACTGATGACGCCATGAACTGCAGCGTAGATTGCCCCGAATATGGATGCAATAAACTCGTACACCGAATTGAAAAGGCTGGAAATCGCTGTGGTAATGGCCATCGTGGCTTGTATTGTAGCGATGGGGGTTGTTTCTGGCGTAGGGTCGATGTATTACTTAAAACGGTATCGGAGCTGAGCAGAAATAAAAATCGTGGTATAAAGAGAGAGCAACTGGAAGTTCTAACAATTTAAGTCATATTTAAGGCTCCTGTGAGTTTGAAAACATATCACGTCATTGACTTTGCTGGGCGCTGAGAGGCGTGTCCCCGCCACCACCCAAAGCAGGCTTTTTGCGGCGATCGTGAAGTGAGGGACAGTCACATGGGCAAGGCCACGAAAGCAAAATAATTTGACCTGGACTTTTGTGCCGCGATAGTTGCCACACTATCTATCGACCACCGCCTCGTGGTGAGTAGTTTGCAGCACGCTGCGCAGTCGTTGACGCCACACAGAGGGTCGAGAGTATCTAGAAGCACGTTCAAGATATCAGAACATGTTTGCTGGCTGTGAGCCTGCAAATGCGTAAAACGGTTCGTAAGGCTGAGGGCGGTGGTTGGCAAACCAGCGTCTCCGCTGCGCATCTTAGACCCCAACTTCCACCAGCATCGGAGCTAGTCACTCTGGATTAGGGCTTCTGGAACATTGCATGCGAATGGTACGAGTAGGATGTTACCACTGCTTCCCGTTCCCGTAGTGGGAACACCAAGGTATAGTATACTCCATAATATACTCGGCTGCGGCTTGTGGCTATGCAACCAATCGGATTGGTTTTATCGCCTCATAAAAAATACACGAATGCACTGTAACCTAGTTTTATGTCCCCATTTCTACGAGGCTTGTCAGCCCGGGACAACCCTGTATGTATTAAGCTGCAGACACGGCCCCGTCGGGTTGGCCCTATCCCGTCCGAGAGGCAGCATGCGTCTGTATCGGGCACTGTTTGGGGCCGAGGTTCCGGATGCAAAGCCGCTTATTTGTTTCATTTGTTCCGTTAATAATATTTAATACTGACCTCCTCTCCTCTACCGTGCAGGATTCTAAGCTGTACCAAGTATTATTCGCCCTCATTATTGTGAATCCATCCTTCTAGTCCTCTGGCAACATGTCATCTCTCGCCACCATTTTCGGCTACAACGCCACTGCAGACCCCCGAAACATGATGGCAGAGTACCTCATAATCAACGCTCTCTGGTCGCACACCCTATCTTCGACTCGCGCATTGAAGGTGCTGTATGGCATTGACAACCACGTCAGCCCGCGTGAGGATTTCGAAAAGTACGGACCTAGAGCTGTCAAAGATGGCAAGATCTCTCAGGAGCGCCTCAATATGCTGAAGCGCAACGAGTCCGCACATCTCAACTCAATGGAGCACTTTCCCATCTTTGCTGCGTCTCTCATCCTCGCGAAGATGGCCGGTGTGCCCGCTGCAGACATTAATTTCGCGGGCTTCGCATATACAATTGCTAGGCTCGGTTTCTTTGCCAATTATGTACTTAGCACGAGCCTTACTTGGGCTGCACTGAGACCTATGTTTTGGTGGGCAAGTAATATCGTCTGCTTCAGGCTGATTTGGCGCGCTGGCAAGGCTCTCAATGGTATGTAGTGGATATATAGTATTTTATCTATCAAAATCAAATATTTTGCTAGAAACTTAATTGCATCATTCTTCAAATATATATCTACTGGGCACCTGGGCCATCTCGTAGGCTCTCTCCACTACACTTACAAGCAGCACCGACACGAGAAGTGGTGTAATTGCGCCATCTTCCATTCGGGAGCAACATGGCCGATGCGCAGAAACTATTTTGTAATTATTTCTTGACACCCTCAAATTTACCAAGACTCGCAATAAGGCCGAACACATATTTCAGATGTCATGTGGGAAAGTGGCTGCTTGTGAAGATGCCAATAACTCTCGGCAATCTGGGCAGTTAACAGTGTCAGTTGTGAAATATCACCTTGAAGTCGCACCGACTTACCGCATCAGGGTCCAACTTGGCATCCCAAGACGAAAGGGGCTTCAGAAGCCATGTTAGTGGCATCCGAATTACGCCATCAATAATGGCATGAGCAACGTGCACGCCTTGTGGCTCGAACTCGTTTGCGAGCGACAACGACAATGCCCTGAGCGCATGCTTCGGTACGTTGAAAGGTTGGAACCAAGCATTTGCCTTGACTCCAGCTGTCGCGCCGGTAAATATGAGTGTAGGTACAATATCCTTGCTTCCAACTGAGGACAATAAAAGAGGCAATGCGGACAGCGCGAACAAGAACGCTCCAACCCTGACGGCTGTGTGAGCGTTTCACCTCACTCGGTTTCGGGGACCACAGTGTACTTACAGGCTAATGTCGAGGCCATAAGAAAGATCACTTTGAGACTGCCACTGAAATGGCTTGGGAAATGGCCGACCGCTCGCGTTAAAAACCGCTGCCGCGCATCGTCTGCCGAAGCGCTCCTCAATCTCGCCAAAGGCACGCTTCATACTCTCCTCGTCGGACACGTCGGCTAGGAAGCTCACGGCCGTTCCTCCTTCGGCCTCAATATCTGAGACTAGCTGGTTTGACACTTTGCTTGATCTCGCTATAAGTGCCACTGGATATTTCTCAGCGAATTTTCTGGCGACCGCGGCACCAGTCCCCACGCCTGCAGCAGGTCAGCCTGAAATCTGTAGAGAGCAGCAGGGGTCCTTACCAACACCGGCTACAATTGCGAAGAGTGGTTGATCCATGCTGTTGACCAAGTTATCGACTATGAACAGTTCTTCTATCTCCTTCGTCTAAAGTATAGTCTTTAATGATGTTTAATATAACAAAGATGGTTACGGTTGCCGAGGTGTTCCTCGGTCGGAATAGATTGTATCCCGCCATTGATGGTGGGATCCACCATACCAGCTCAAACCCGCCACAGTCCGCAACTTCTCCATCAACAATTCGATGAAAGCCGAGCCGTGATCTACATTTGGGATTTCTCATCCTCCTAAATCTAAGACTTTCCGCTATAACACGGAACAGAGTTTCAAAATACCATGACGCGTCATCACTTCCGCCTAGAGGTGTGCGCGGAACGCTGTAGGGTAACGCCGTGTGCCTAGGCCGAGGAGCCGAGGGGCTGATATTCTCATCATCAGAAAACGCCAACAGGGATCATCCTGGCAGGTTAAGCACGTATCTAATTGCTGCCTGTGTCACTGGGCGCGTATTTAACAACAACTCATATCACGAATACTTTCCTCACAACGCGGTAAGGAAATTCATCTTGGCCACAATGGCGTCACCATTCGTGCTGCTATGGACGACAGGTAAGAATGGCGAAACCACTGCACTTATAGACCTGATCTTAACCACAATCGCAACAGGCTCCGAGGAGGTTGATTCCGCAATTGCGCTCAAGTTCTCACCACAATACCCTATCGCACTTATACACAACTCGCAACAAGGCACAAAGCAGACATGTAAAGTAATCAAAGAGGCTGGCGGGGACGTGTCGCTCTTTGATATGGATCTCACAAAGACAGAAGACCTGAAAAAGACTGTACAAAACGTCGTTGCAAAGTTTGGCAAAAAGTGCGCGGCGGCAATCTATCCCGTTACCAATTCCCCCGCGGTACCTTTCCTCAAGCAGACCCCTGCAGAGCTACGAAGCGCGACTGTACTACCCATCTCCAACGCCTACGCATTTGCGCAACAGACAGTACCTTTGCTACTCAGCAATGTGGGCAGCTCGGATTTTCCGTCAACTTTAATCTTTGTCGGACCATCGGGCAACTCTAGCTTTGATGAGATCAATGACAATGCTTTGGTGGCCTTGTCTCGCAGCCTGGGGCGGGAATTTGGAAAGAAGTGCCTTCATGTGGCAAATGTCAAGTTCAGAAAGGGGCATGAGTCCTCGTCTATCTCAAAGGCTAAGAAAAAGCCTAGCAACGCATCATCTGTGAGTACTTTCGCATCAATTTTCCTTGAACTAGAGTATCTACTAATACAAGTGTTGGTATGCAGATCTCTGAGACAATATGGCATCTCTACACGCAGCCTCTGAACTGTTTCAGCAATGAGTTCACCATATAAGAATTATAATTGATAGCATCCGACACGGTAGACAAGCAGAGAATACGCTTGCGGAAGGCCAAGAAGAAAAAAAAGGCTACCAATTAGGTGATCACATTTCGCTACGCTCTAGATCTAAATTATGTCTAGCTGTATTATTATATTACCCATTTTACGTCAGAACTAAGATAGAGTGGGCGGTGGCGCGTTCCACACTGCCTACGCTCCCATCTTTTGTTGCCTTCATTATGTATCACAGATCCTGGGCTCCAGCCAAGAATGGATGCTCTGCCAAATTAAGCCAGAAATCGGATTCAAAGTCCTGCAGCGTGTGGCCATCCCAGGCATTCCACCCTTGGAAGTCCCCACTGTCCAGCATGGTTGACGAAGATGTTGGGGAGGTAAGTTGCCTAGAGTTTTGTATGGAAAGCCTGCCGTGCAATAATCTTGAGAGCAGGCATCCAATTGTTTTTGACGCATCGACCAGCAGCTTGTAGTTCGGGTCATCAGTCTCAATGAGAACGCCGGTGTCCATCTCAGCCACCAACACGCTCAGGTTTTGAAAGACTTTTGACATGTCTATATCTGAGTGCTGTGCTCTCGAGGACTGGTTGAGCAGCCACATGCAGATGACGCCCGCAGCAGACATTCCATAGTATGCGACCTGCTTCCAGTTTAGTCTCAATGAAGTGTGATGTACTCGGGCATCGGCTTACCTTCCAGACCAACGATGTGCCGGAATTGACCAGGTAGTCCTTTTGCATGATAGCTTCCACTATGAGGCTGAGTATAGCAGCTGACGTTGAGACCAGCTCTGAATCCGCGTCTGGTCTGCTTCGACTAACCGCCATTCGAAGGAGGAAAATGACATGGAGCTGATTCAGTCTGGAATTCAACATGAAGTCGCGAACCACTGGTTGCTGGCTACATTGCTTCAGAGAGCTTTCTAATCGAAACCTGGCCGGAAATGCCTGCCACTGAGAATGCGCCGTAGCTCGTATGTCCCTGCTCCAGTTAGGTCCTCGTCTGGCTCAGAGGCTTCGCCAGCCCTGGAGAGAACAGCTCTTACCTGACTTTGGGGTGGTTATCATTGATGTCCGCGCTACTCGACAAGTCGAGTATGTCCTCTTTCAGTATTGCGCAAAGGGAAGCCCATCGAATATCGGTAATATAGTCAAACTCAACGTCGTTTTCCCACGTGGTGATTGTTGAGGCGCCGAGCACCTCACTGCTTCGTGGGAGGATAAACTTGCAGTATTTTCGTGGCATGCGTGGGGGACGACCCAAGAAAATGGACACATTTTTGTCTGCAGAGAAGGTTGTTGCGACAGCCAGTCTTCTGAGTTCGAGCAAAAACGAAGGGTTGGCATCGGTGTCGCCATCGGCCTGCTGGTGGTAGCCCAAAGCATACATGGAGCTCACCACGTCGCCTAATCGCTTCCAAGAGTAGTAACCTGGAGGAATGTAAGTAAAAAGACGCATTTGTTTGTTGCCTAGGCGTCTTACTTTGGTCGCCGTCCACATGAGAATGGACAAGCCAATTCTCATACTGAAGCAAAAGTTGCAGGTCATTTAAGCAGTCCAGAGACAAGGCAATATCGAGTATAAGATCAGAGAGATTCATGAATATCCGCTGAAAGTCCCGAAGACCACGGTCGGACTCAAACTTGGCCATTTCAATGGCAGCTCTGGCGGCAGCAGTAAAGAAGAAGCCCAATACCTCCCAGCGGCATCGCTGGTGACCAAACTGAGCTTGTAAGCTTTGTAATGTCTCAGCGTTCTCTGTGTCTATGGGTTGACTGGTGTGGTGAAATAAATCCCTGGAGATGTCCATGCTGGCAATGGGGGATTCGCCGTGTTTCGAGAATAACGCACGAACGACATCAACGCTGTGCTCTATAAACGGCCCGGCGAGCGCGAGGTTCGATCCTCTTGCAATCCAAGTCAGCACCAAATTCGAGCATGATGGTATGGATACCGTTTCTTCAATTTTGGTGATGAGATTCGCACCGCGCACCACCGTTGCTTCTCGCACTGCGGTATCGGCGCCGGCATTGCCATCGCGGTTAGTGAGCAGGGGGTCCTGCATGTCTGGTAGACTTCCGAATAAGGTGGTATGACTAAACGAGCCTTGGTATCCGGGGTTAGGGTATTTATATGGAGTTGCGGCGACGGCATCGTCGGGGATGACTGGTGTTCTGACGCCATTGCCATGCTCTCTATTGAGCGCGCTGCCACGTCGCAAGTCAGTTAACAACGGTATCCCTAGGTAAGCCATAGGCATGAAAGTGGACAGTTTACCTTCTCATTCCAGGACTAGGCGTCGTAGTCTTCTCACTCGATTGCCTCGATTTTGTCTTCTTGAACGGCGCTTGGCGATAGACGCATTCTGATTCCAGGTCCGCATTCCGGCAGCGGCTGCACGTTGGCCGGGCGTGGTCGCACGCCAGTTTTGACGCCCGGCAGGGCTCGCAGGCCGCGTATCGTCTACGTATTGCCGGCATTGAACATTGGGAAGAACCGTGTAGATGAAAATGAGAAGAGGCTCGCCAACTGGGCAAGGTGAAATGTGCTGTGGTATGAGTGGACCGCTGCGCGGCTGGCACCTGCTTAAACAGAGTTAGAGCGCGAAGCTGACTCAGGTACGTGCAGGCGACCAAAACTGTTGCCGCGCCCCGCCACAGCGCTCATCGCCCGATGCGGCATGTCCCTTCATAGCATTCTGATCTCGCTTATAAAATACTGCAAAAGCAATTTCTCATTATAAAATGCTACATCTTTGGATAAAATTTAAAATTTGTTTATTTCTCATTATTCCATATATTCGGCGGCACTTCTATGGTTTGCAAGCGCCGCGCAACATCATCTAATACGTCTCATGCTTGTCGCATGAAGTCTAATCTATGCATCCTCACTCTTCCTTCTCCTGCATGATGCCCTGGCCAGCCTTTTGCGCATTTATAAACTGGGTTAGGGGACCTTTGGGGCAGTCATCCTGATGCAAAAATAGCTCCACCATCCTCAAGCCTTCGCCGTCAGTCAGCTTGTCGTTGGTGAATACCTGCTCCAAGTCGCGATACGTCTTGATCGTCGCTGTGTATGTGTCTTCCTTGGCGCCAAAGAACGAAGGTGCCTTCAGGTATCTCCAGGGGGAAACGTCATTGTAGCCTTGAGCCATACCGTGGATAGCACGCTCTATCGTATATCCGTTGTTGTTGACGAGCACCACGACGAGATTGAGGTTGTGGCGGATGATGGTGGCCAGCTCTTGGGCAGTCATCTGGAAGCTACCATCGCCAATGAAGAGGATGGTGCGCGGGTCCTTGACATCGTGATACTTGGACGCCTTTACTAGCTCCTGCTGTGCCAGCGCCGCGCCTTGCGCTGCTGGCAGCATGTAGCCGATCGACAGCCAAGTGACGGATGTGAAGAGACGGGTGTCTTTGGGGAGCGGCGTAGATCGGACACCGTATGCAGATGTGCCGGTCTCACCCATGAGGATATCACCAGGACGGAGAATGTTTCCAATGACGTGCCACAGGCGGTCCTGCGCAACAGGCTCGTCAAGCGGTAGGTCGGTGTAAGGGATGGCAAAGTCCCTCGGCAACGTAGGATATGATTTGTAGCAGGCCTTGGCCTTTGCAGAGTCGATGTTTTCTGCAATCTTCGACACCAAGAATTTTCCTGGCGCATCACGGATGGTTTCCTTGCCAATCTTGATCTCCGTGTAGCTGAATGAGACTGTAGTCTCAGGGTTGGGCACAGCGGTGCTGGCGAAGCTGTTGGTGGTGCTGTAATGGGGACCAAAGCAGACTACTAGGTCAGAGCCTTTAAAAAATGACTGAACAGATTCCTCGTCATAGGCGCCCTTGTAAATGCCGTGAAAGTTGGGTAGCGTTTCGTTGAGAAGACCCTTGCCGTAGCAGGTTGCAAAGGTGGGCCACCCGGTGGCTTCGGAGAGCTTCTGGACATCCTTGACCGAGCCCATGCCGCGGGTTTCGCCATCAATCAGGATGACAGGCTGCTTAGCGGAGTACATCTTGTCCAAAATTCTTTTGACGACGGCATCCTGGCTCTTCAAAGGCTCAGGCTGCACCAGCTGAAGAGGCTGCGCGAATCTCGCCTCTGGAATGGGCGCAGACACCAGATCCACGGGAACCTCAATGTACACCGGGCGGTTGTGATGCAGGCATTGGCGCAGCGTCTCATCAATCTGGTCCGCGCACGTCCTGGGATCCCAGAGACGAGTCTGGGCCACAGTGAATAGGGCGTGAGCCTGTGCGAATTTTGTGAAATCACCGTCCTTCATGGTGTGGTGGACTAGAATGCGGTCGTCTTGCATCGGCCTAGCGGGAATGCCCACAATGTGAACGACGGCCGCTCTCTCCGCGTACGCGCCGGCGATGGCGTTGATGGCAGAGAGCTCGCCAACACCAAAGGTCGTCACGACGGCTCCGACGCCCTTGATTCTTGAGTAGCCGTCCGCGGCATACGCGGCGTTGAGCTCATTGGCGCTTCCCACCCATCGGAGACCAGCCGGCTCAACATAGTCCAGCAGGGTGAGATTGAAGTCTCCGGGGACACCGTGGATAGACTCGACGCCGAGCTGCTGAAGGCGCTTGAACAGATATGTCGCCAGCTTCATATTTCCAGCCATGGTGAAGAGTACTGAACTGTGGGATGAAGAATGCACAAAATTGGGGTGAGAAGGTTGGAGTGCGCTCAATCAGTTGTACTTGTATTAGTTATGTGTGGTGCGCCGGCGGCCATGTCGGGACGCCTGGTCGGCGAGTTCGGCGTAGTTGTATCGGGTGACGTGCCGTGACTTGCCGCACATCCACTTTATCGACTACGCCGACTACGCCGACTACGCCGTTGGTGTGGTCCACACACCCATATAAGCCAGTATACCGGTACGTCGAGAAGAAGTATTTCCTGCTGTTTGACCCTTCTCTTATTTAAAATACATCATTAATAAAATTTCACAGAAGCCTATCAAGTCTGATATACTTTCTATACACCGCCTAGTGAAAATACAAAATGGTGCCCGTCTCGGAGCAGATTGCGCAGTTTCGCGAGCAGCGCGCCCAAGCAGACGCCCTCCCAACAGACTGTGCGCCCTTTACTACTTCGGAACATTTCAAGTCCAAGAATGCCGGCGCCGGAAAGCCAAAGGCCAAAGTATGGGACCATCGTCTAAGTGTCGACAGCCGTTCCCAGGGCTCGTCGCCGCTGAAGGAGGCCAACAGAGGTGGACGGCTGGACATGATTACACTCGGAACCGCTCGACCGTCGCCACAGTTTTATGCATGGGAATCACTTACTATGAACTGCATACAGGATGCTTCTGGAAAAGAAAACACGCCTACGACGGCCATGACGGCCTTCAAGGGTGATCCCCAGTATGACCTGTCTAATGCTCTTAACTATGGCTTTCCGGCTGGATCGCCACAGTCGGTTCGCTTCGTCACTGAGCACGTTGAGATGATCCACAACCCGCCATACCGAGACTGGTCAAGCAGCCTCACGTGCGGTACAACTTCTGCTATTGAGATGGTGCTACGCATCTTCTGCAACCCGGGTGACAATATCTTGGTCGAAAAGTACTCCTACACTGGCACTCTGGTCGGTGCCAAGGCGCAGAGAATCAAGACTGTCGGCGTGGACATGGACGAATCTGGTCTGTCTGCTACCGCTCTTGACAATATGCTGCAGAACTGGGACACGGCTAACGGCCCCAAGCCGTACGTGCTTTACACCATTCCAACTGGCCAAAACCCAACCAGTGTTACGCAAACCGTGGAGCGCCGCAAGGAGTTGTACCAAGTTGCTGAGAAGCACGATTTAGTGATTGTCGAAGACGACCCTTATATCTTTTTGCAGCTTGGAGATGTGACGCAACATGATTTGTCTAGCCCTGAGTTGTTGCAACAGTACGTCGATAGCTTGCCGCCGTCCTACCTTTCGCTCGACGTGTCTGGTCGCGTGATTCGTCTAGACTCGACCTCCAAAATCCTGGCACCAGGTCTTCGCCTAGGCTGGATCACAGCGTGCCAGCAGATTCTCGACCTATTCCTAGCATATTCTGAAGTCAGCGTCATGTCGCCCAGCGGCCCATCTCAAATCATGATGAATAAACTGCTCGATCAGACATGGGGCCATGAGGGTTTCATTCGCTGGCTTGCCCACCTGTCGCAGGTGTACAGCCACCGCCTGCACACGATGGTCGATGCCTGTCAGCGCTGCATCCCGATGGATATTTGCAAGTGGAAGATGCCTGATTCAGGCATGTTTGTATGGATCGATGTTGATGTGTCCAAGCATCCCAAGGCGGGCGGCAATGAGCCCACGGAGGAGCTCAAGCGGCAAGTAGAAGACGAGATATATCAAAAGGCCAAGGAAGGCGGCGTTCTGATCAGCAAGGGAAGCTGGTTTAGTTCCAACACACAGCTTACGTCGGACGAAGTCTGCTTGCGCATCACGTTTGCTGCCGCAAAGGAGGAGGAGCTGGTGCCTGGTATTGAGCGTCTAGGAGAGGCAGTGCGGGCCGAGTTTGGACTCTTGCAGCCAACACTCCACGCGAGAATGTGAAGCATATATATATAACTCATAGCATAACAAATTGTCTATTCTTGCTTTTCATTAGCAGCGAATTCACGCGAATGCGGACTATTCTATCATATCATCGCTCACATTATTCCTTAGCGACAGCACCCTTTGGCTCCCAGCCAGGCTCAGCCATCTCAAACTTCTCAAACAAAAAGCCTGGTGCAACCGAGCAGCCAACGAGGGTCCAATCACCCAGCGACTGCGCATGCTGCCACTCGCCTCGCTCAACAATAATCTGAGGCCTCTCACCGTTCCACAGGTCCGGCCCTAGAACCAGGTCGCGAACGGGCTTGCCGTCGTCCCACGATACGGAGAGCTGCAGCGGCGCCCCCGCGTAGTAGTGCCACACCTCAACAGCGTCCAGCACGCGATGCCAGTGCGACAGGCCTGCCTTGCCCTCGAGGAGATAGTAGATGTAGGTGCAAGGTGCGCGTTCTCCCTCGGTCGAGACATTGGCATCTCGGTATGTCTCGACATAGAAGCCTTTTTCCGGGTGCGGGGTGAGGTTGAGGGCCTCGATGACCTCTTTGGCGGTGCGGCCCGATGCCATTGTTGCGATTGAGGTAATTGTTGCGATTGTGGTGACGCTGGACTGTACTTGGAAGCCTCTGATAGTGGTGGTATCTTCAGATAGGAGTGAGGGGTTTTGTAGGACGGCAAAGCAGCGGTTGCTAACGAATTGCCTCGTTTATTACGCAGAAGTACTAAGGCTACCGTTACATTCGGAGTTACTGTTATCCACCCTTGTTTCGCAGCCTGGGTCGTTGCCAGTGGGGCACGTTGGTGCAGAAATCGCCGGCTACCGGACGGGCGAGGAGCAAGAGACCACGACTCGGATGTCTGCAGCCCTGCAGCATGCCTGTTGCTGCATGGCGATCAAATAAAAGCTTGGCAATGAAAGAAAAGAGAGTGCGCATACAATTAAGTCAAATTGCATTGAATGAGCCATGGGAAATAAGTACAATCCGATCGCGCATTCCATCATTTCGGCAGACTACCTCGAGGACATGGACATCACAGAGGCCACTACTTAAAATACAGTTTCTCTAATCTGCAGATGATTACTGCATAATTCCTTCACTCTTGCCTTCTTCTGAAGCGCCAGTCGAAATAGCCTGCTGCACGCTCAGCGCGCGTCTCCGCGCATCAATATACATCATAAACTCGGAATAAGTCCTCGGCATAACCTTGATGTCCTTGTCAATGAGAAACGTGTAGTTGAACTGCCCAGTTGGCTTGGTCTCCCCGTGCTCCACATTTCTCACTTTACTGTCCACGCGGACCTGGACACGCGTCTGGCCCGTCGACTGCTCGTCGGCCTCTGGGTCATCCTTGGCGTCCTTGACCGCCGGTGGCTCTGTGTATACGACTGTTGCCGTGAGGTACAAAACGCTACCTACGGGTACGGGATTCTGGAAAGTTGATGGATCGAGAGAGACGAACTTGGGTCTCGTGTGTGTGAAACTGGCCGCGCAGCAAAAAGCCAGCTCAAAGGTCTGCTTGAGCAGAAATCCACCAAAAATCATGAAATGATGGCGGTTTCTGTACTGAGGCTGCATGATGGCTGCCGTATTGAGCCGTGTCGTATCCATGAAAAACACATGGTCGGGCTTGCGCAGCGCATCGTTGGGATCATGGTACCGGAGCTGTCGCTGCCACAAGGCATGAATAAGATCGCTCTCCTCGTCGTTGGGGGCCGTCTTGAGCAGCGACCGTTGCGAACGTTCCTTGCGGATCTTGCTGTTCTTCGCACCCTGTGCAAATATGCGCTTCTCCTCCTCGGTATCCGTGCGGACCGGTGCAATCTTGACGGGCCGCTTGGTAGCCGGGTCGGTGGCGACCATGGTGCATTGGCAGGTAATCATGACATCTTCCTGTGTCTGTTCTTCACCGTTTTTGGGCACTCTGGCGACCTGCAAACTGATTTCCATGCTGGAGCCTCCGGCGGCGTACGAGACCTGGCCGCTCAGCTCGAGGTCGCAAATCTCCGTCAGCTGGCGGTTGATGGTGATTCGATCAAAGGCAGCAGTGACTGTACTGACACCTTCGCCGGTGTGCTTGTAGGCAATAACGCCAGACAAGGCATCCAGGTCCATGAAAATAGTACCCAGGCGGATGTGGCCCGTGGCGTTGAGATAGGTATCCAGTAGAGATGGCTCTTGAGCTAGCGGCAGAATCTAGTAACGGTGTCAGAGTCACTCAATCCCCATAGGCGCATGCTATTCGGAAACTTACGACACTATGGTAGCTGTCTGACATTTTCTTTGGCGTAAGATCTGGTTTAGCAGGCGCGGGAGCCTCATCTGGGGTTCCATTGGCCAGGTCGCGCTGCTGCTTGCGAAATGCCTCGACCCATGGAACCTGCATCCTTTGCTCCGTCAAGGCTCGAAACACGCCATCCGTCTGTAGGCGAGCAGTGCTGCCTATCTGGCGACGTTGCAGTAGTCGACATGGCAGCGGGCGCACGAATTGTCGCGCATGCGCGCACTGGCGCATTACCGTCGTTTTTGAAGCCATG
Source organism: Lecanicillium sp. MT-2017a (assembly GCA_003056585.1). Lineage (NCBI taxonomy): Eukaryota > Fungi > Ascomycota > Sordariomycetes > Hypocreales > Cordycipitaceae > Lecanicillium > Lecanicillium sp. MT-2017a. Next base: position 199,728 of record PXYN01000281.1, read on the forward strand.
GTGCGTGACGATGAGAGCTGTCAAATGAACCCGATCGCGCCCGTGGAGCCGACTTGTACGGAGCTGTACGTGGCTGAGCACCCGGTGCGGCCCACCAAAACGTCCGTAGCCGGCTATTTACTTGCGCGAATAGGCAATAATAAACCCGGCTTACACCCAAGGTGCAAATATTTAATTGATTCATCTATATAATAATGGGCAAATAGTTAACAATGGCTGAAAGTCGGTTAGAGATAAAATTAAGCACTCTGAAGGAAAGGAGCCCTGCTGTTTGCGTGCTTCGTTCGTTCACAGCATGTCCAGTGGCGTCCATGTAAGCGTCGATCCGTGGCTGAGGGGAGTGAGTCAAAGGACTCGTGATCTGATGAAATGTTCCGCTACATTAGTAGCTCATAATAGCAATAACTCCTAGAGGAAACACCTCAAAATTTCAGATCAATATGCGTGACCAACATTACACAATGGAGCGCAAATATATCCCAAACAATATGCCGTTGCAGTCCCTGGCTTGCTCGCCAAAGGAGATGCTTGAATCGACGCTGAGCGAGCTAGTTTGCACATATCCGCCGATTGAAAAGTACCCGGATGAAAAGCAAAAAGGAATTTTCAGCGGATACACCAGTTTAATCTACCTACTCTTCCGAATTTCTGCTCTGCATCCTGACCTCAAAGCGGACGGGCGTGACCTGCGTTTCTGGATAGAGGACTACATGAGCCATCTACCACACGACATTGGCTTCAAGACCGGCTATGGCGGCATACACAGCGAAAAGCTTTCTGTCGAAGCCATCAGGGCTTGTATGACTGGCGCTGAAGATGATTTAAACAAATTCCTACAACACATTGGGGAATATCTTGGCCCCTATCCCGGCGACGACCCGTACCCTGCGGAGCTATTTTATGGGAGAGCGGGGGTGCTGTACATCCTGCGCATGGTGAGGCATTACATTCCCAAACATTCCGATGTCATTCAGCCATATATAGAAAAGGTTGCCATGAATATCATGGAAGAGGGTAAGAAGGGGGAATGGACATTTGCGAATAAGAGATTTCTTGGCCCCTGCCACGGCGATATTGGCATAATTACCCAGCTCGTCCTCAGCCTGCCACACCTCGCACCTAGCCTGCAAGGTCGAATGGAGGAGTTGCTAAATCGCCAACACCCGGATGGCAACTGGCCAAAAACAGGCTCTCCAACAGATACAGATTCTAGCCTTGTCCAATTCTGTCATGGTGCTCCAGGTTTTGCTATTTGCCTCAAGGCACTGCGTCCTTATTTTCCTGACATGCATGCCGCGATCGATACTTCCATAGAAAAGGCAGAAAAGGTTACCTGGGAATACGGGCTACTCAGGAAAGAGCCTAGTATTTGCCATGGCATATTTGGAAATGCTCTGTACGTTATTTTATATAACTCGAGAAATCTGTGCTAACTGAAACTCTAGGTCTCTTCTACTTGGCCCTAAAAGATATCATTTCCTTTCTCATGCGACTCCTGAATCGGTGGCAAAGGCCAAACAAAACGACTCCAACATCTTCCAGAAGGCAAGCTATACAGCAGATCTCTCACCGTACCTGACCTACCTGGCCAGTGCGGCGTGGACGTGGGCAGTTTGCGAAATGGAAGAAGCCTCAATTATTGCTTTTAACGACCTCTAACCTTTATCCAGGATGTCTCTCCACTATGAAGATTAATCTATATAGATATATAGTATATGCACTTATTATGACTTGGCCATGTCCCATTGTAATTTCAGTGACGCTTTGCATTTCGATTTAGTACACCCATTCGTCGCGGCGTTTCACCCCGCTAGCACTCTACCCGGCTGGCCCGACGCCTTTTCTAGGTCACCCGCCGCAGTAGCTTCTGCCTCGTCGCCACCGAATGCATACTTGCTTCGCGTTCTAATCCGCGCACCGTATTGCCAAAACAAAAATGGAATCGCACAGCAGGCAAGGCTAATAAAGGCAATCAGCGACGACGCCCACTGGTCTCCCAGCCGGTCGTACATCTGCTCGGTAAACAGCACAACAGCGGCGCCCCAGAAACTGCGAATAAATGTCTTCGCCGCAAGCGCTGATGCAGCTTGGTGCTGGTACGAGTCGACAAGATAGTTGTTTGCCGAGTTGTACAGGAAAATAAATCCAAATCCGACAGGGAAACCGCCCATGGCAGGGCCAGCCCAAGAGAGATCCTTGTATGAAGTCCATGCGAAGATGAAAAGGCCAATGGGAATGAACCAGCATGATACCATCATCGGAATTAGTCTCACCTCGGCGGGTGGTTTGCCATTGTGCTTATTTGCCACGGAGAGATAGTGCTTGTTGACCCAGGGTGAGCACGCCGCGGAGCAGAGAACGCCTACCGCAACTGGGATAAACATGAGCCCCGTCTTTCCGGCCGAGTAGCCCTTTCCTTTCATATAGACAATGGGGAAAGCAACAAAGAACATGTATAGCAACCCGTACAGCACGCTCATGTAGAGCGAGATGAGCATGACAATAAGTTCGCGGAAAAGCAACTGGAACGGGCGAATGAGGAAGCGAGTTAGACGTTGAGTTGTCGGCGTCTCGTCCAGCTCTTGTTCGGTGACGTAGGAAGGATCTCCGCTCGATGCACGGAGCTTGCGTGCGCGCCGCTGAAGGATCGTTGGGGCATAGGTTTCGGGCACGGTAAAAGTGATGAGAATCCAGACGGCGGCGGCAAGGATGAGCTGGATCCAGTAGAGCCAGCGCCAGCCCTTGGCATCGGAAAGAAAGCCTCCAACAAGCGGGCCAACTACAACAATTAGAACTTGTGAAAGGTAATCAAAAGAGACTCAACCTCGACTTACTTGCTGGACCAATGAATGGGGCAGCAGAAAAGGCAGCCATGGGAACACCGCGTTCCTCCGTCCTCCAAAGATCGGCCAAGGTACCACCCACGAGAGTCATGGGCGCAGAAAACGCAATACCGTCAATGGCGCGGCACACGAGCAAGGTTTCAATATTCTTGGCCACAGCGCAGGGGATAATAAAAAGTACGGCGAGAAGAAGCGTTGAACCGCTGCAAAGAGTTAGGATATGCCACAGGGCGGCGTTCAAGCACAACTTACTAGACGACTCGTCGACCGTATACCTCGCTCAAGGGAGCAAAGACCATCGGGCCAACTCCAAATCCAACCACAAATATCGAAATACTCACGAGGGCCACTTCCTCGCTTACGTCAAACTCCTGCACAACGCCTTCAATGTCGGCGGTGATGACGGCCGAGGCGAATGCCACGACGAAGCAGGTCAGAGCGACCACCATTGTGCAGTACCACTTGTAGGCCTTGGACCATGTTTTGGGATTACCGGGGTCATTCTCCTCAAACTGCACGATTTTATGTGCTGCCCTCGCAGCAGCTGATGTCTGTGGCCGCAGGTGATATGCGGCCGCCGATGGAACGACTGGCGTTGAGAGGGTGGCGTAGAGCTCTGCCGCATCTTCCTGTGACCGGCGAGCTTGTTGTAACTCATTCGCATTATCTTGCTTCTCAAGTTGCAATATTGATGGGTCCTCTAGAGTAGTTGAGGAGGCAGAGGCTGGAATCTGGGGGGTGGCCATCTTGGACGTTGGCAATGGTACTTCACATAGACGCAGTTACGCCATTCGCATCAAGCCATTTTCTCCGGGTAAGCCTTCTTATTTATAGGTGACCCCAGCTGCGGTATATTTTCCCCTTACAAAGTTTTAAATGGTTCCAAATAAATCGCAAATGTGAGGGCCACTTACAGTAGAGCACTGAGCGGCAATCACGGCAATCGCGGACACTTATCGGAATCCGGCTGGTCAGGCCCACCATTGACGGCCGGAATAGAGTGTTTTGTCCTGATTATTCCCGGATACCACGTTTTCTTCGATGCTATGCGGTAAAATCTTTTCGAGGGGTTACTAGCCGTATTTTGGCCTTTTTAACAAGGTTGTCTGACCTGATGGTAAGCCTACGCGTCGGCACATACGTCATGCCGCTCATAGGCTGGCAAATACAGGCCAACCGGCAACACACCGCAGTACCCTTCAAATGACTAAACCAGCTTAAAAAATAGATTATTTCTATGAAATATAGCAAACTTAGGCACTACAGTACAATTTCGTGCCCTTCTAATGAGCGTGGCATAAATCATAAGAAGGCTTTGACAATAATGGCGCTCTTCAGACGCCTTATCCGTAGTGTTAGCGCGCCTATCCGTGATGCCCGAGCCGGACGCCGGCAGCGCTCCACATCTTTCCGTTCCGTGTGGATGGGTCGACATTATCCTCGGTTACACTGTTCTGGCAAGCGCATCGGCATTTGCAGCAGTTATAAACTATTCGTTTACGACGGATTTTACGGGGTGGCAATGACACATCTCTTAAAATGGAGATGCGTATCTCGGCATATATAAGAGGACCGACCAGGCATGCGTTTGTGCTAGTAACAAAGCACCAATAGCTGGACCGACAGTCTAGAGCGAATACATACTAACACCACGTCACCGTGTTCGCCGCCATCTAAGCACGAGCATGGCGCGCCTCGCTGTGGCTTGTCCTCTGGCTGCTGTGTTGCAAGATCGACAGTGCATGTAACCACCAAAAAGGACATTTTGCTGAGCGGCTCTGCATCCGCGCATGCGAGGCCCGTCATTGGACCAATCCGGCTTATCCTTCCCCGTGACGTTCTAGACCGAAGCGGGTCCTTTCCCTCGAAGACCCTTTTCACGAGTATAGTCGTAAACCCTTTTTTTCGTTTTTTTTTTTTTTCGCGCAGGGGAGATCACTGAGTTAGCTTCCTTCATCTTATCCAGTAATACACAATTTGTCTTCTAGCATCAATCTCTGTTGCAGGAATTTGAAACGTGAAAATGTTGGAAACGCGACAACGACAGCTAAGACTGCGCCTAGAGCCTGCTGCGCAGCCAACGCCGAACACAGCACGAATCAACGCCCAAGACGCCGAGGTCTACATCCATCCTCATCTTGGAAGAGGAAATGACCCCGTGAAGGGCAGTCTATTATGTGCGCTGGCTGACATTCCTGCCGGGACAATGATCATGGCCGATGTTCCGTTTGGCCTCGTTCCAACGACAAGGCAGTCTAAAACGCGCACGTCTCCCGTCATATGCAGCAGCCTCTTCTGCCGTAAGCTCGGTGCAGGTAGCCCCGGTGTTCAATGTCCCAACGCCTGTACCGCGGATGTCGTATGGTGCAACGACGAATGCCGGATCCAAGACCAAGGACGACACAAAATTGAGTGCGACTGGCTCAAGCGGAATGCGACAACAATTCGCCGAGAGGAGAGCGAAGAAGTCTTCGCCATGCTCTGGATAGTCGTCCGGCTGATGGCAGGACGACTATTAGAAACCGCGAATCATAGCAACATCTCACCAAAGACGTCAAATTCAGAAGCATTCCCGTGGCAGGACCGCTTCCAGCGCGGGTGGGAAGCCGTCAAAAACTGCTCCGGCAACCACGGCTCCTGGCCCCAGGATCGGATAGGCCCCTGGAAGAGACTTGTGCAAGATTACTTCAGCGACTCCAGCTGTGAATTATTTCAGATGACCAGGGATGAGATCCTGGCGCTGATATGCCGGGAGGAAACCAACTCCTTCGGTCTCCACAGAGACGCGGCGGGCAACTTCCGACCGAGCACTTCCACCGAGCCTCGAGACGAGCCGTACGCTGCTGGTTTGTTCCCTCGTGCATTGAACTTTAATCATTCATGTGCTCCAAATGTAAGGCAAAAACGTGATACCCATGTCATCATCTGTGACAATGCTTCTCTCCTGCTGATTGCGCAAGTGCATGTGTGTTTCCCATGCTAACCATAACGTGTGTAGGTTGTACATCAACCGGACAGTAAAGGAAGGTTGGTATTCACGACCAAGTATGACCTCTCTGCGTGTGACGAGTTCTTGATTACGTACTTCGACCTGGCCACAGACATGGAGTTTGAAGCTCGGCAAATGTACTTGCGTGACATGTTCTTGTTTGGGTGTACCTGCTCGAAATGTATACAGGAAGGTGGAGAACTGGACTATGAATTTTAAGCCTGACTTAGATATATAATGGATATGATGCAATGAAATAGAAGATTCTTCGAATTCAAGTAGTCCATCTAAAGTCCTATCCCCGATAGGTCCAGCGCGACCTGCGTACGGGCCATCTCGTGCTCCATCACCCCATTATTATGAGTATCCACCCCGATCATGTCCCAGGGCCTATTGACTAAATAATTAACAGTCGCTCAGGCCGATTACATTCATTAGATACCCATTGTCGGCTTGTTGCGCTGTCGCCATCCCGGATGGTGAGGGCTTATAGGCTAGTTTTGGCCCTCAAACAATCACATACGACCATAGGCGACAGAGAATTCGGGATCCCGTCCGCTCTCCCATAGACAAGCTGTCGACCGGCAGATTAGTAGTTGGGTCGGTGACGACCAGCGAACACCGGCTGTTGTATGTTTTCTTTTTTGCTATTTGTGGCTATTTTTTGCTTGGGGTTGGTGTTGTATTTTTGCACGTTGTGTTGCCGTTTGAGCTTGCTTGTCCTCGGACACAAGAAACAGTCAAAACACATACAACGGTAACATAGGTGCTGCCACGCTACGTCAAAAACATATAGCATTGCAAAAGGAACCTTACTTCTCTAATTCCCCTGCATACGCCGCTTGCCAGACGTTCAGCTGTCCAAACATTGCCCGACGCGTAGCTGAAGCTGCATCCGCGTCAACTTGCCGATCAGTAGCCCAAGTGCACTTGAATTTTTGGCAATTTCCCAGTCGGATCCTGACTCTTTACTTTTAAGGCTAAAGGAAAACAAGCAAAAAAAGGGTCAAGTCTAGTCGCCAGTGTGAGCTCAGGGAGCCACTTATAGCACCATGGTGCCTCGCATCCTGCACTAACTAACGACCTCGTCACGTACGCGCACTGTGATGTGCAAATATTTCGCCATTGGAGATATGAACTGCGTAATTTACCATCTGTCGAGCTTCGGTTTTTCTTTGAGCAGATTCGTCACTCTATGGGTATTGTAGCCAAGGCAGTGAAGCAGAGTGCTTCCCGTCGCCGACCCTCGCGTTGGCGCCAGCTGCCCCATAGGGGCCGATCTCATGCAACGGCGTCGCGAGAGAGATTGCACTGAGAACAAGCGCGCGATGCTTCGTGCATCATATTTTACTTTTTGTGCCCAGTCCTTTTCCAATGCTTAAAGTCAAACCTGCAAGACATTTTTCAAAAGTGGCGCTTTATTCGGCTGATGGTAACCAAGCTGACCGAAGATTGAAATAAACCTGGGTTCGGCGTCCACAATGCCGCCTCGCTGGCACCAAAGGCCCCACGATCGAAGCTGGGCTATATAGTGTAACCTCAGCGGCAGGGCAGGGCGAATACGCGCAAAGCTCCTGTAAGCTAAATCTAGCTGCTGATCCTCCCTGTTGTTCAAGTTATCGTCTCAAGCCACCCGGAAACTTTCAGCTCTACTCGTACCTCGCCATGTAATTAAACCCGGCTCGCTAAACAAAAGCGAGAGACAAATTCTAAGACACACGGCGCCCTATCGCCTCCCGACGCCGATCTTGGCTTCACAAGCCCCAATTCACAACACAGCAATCACGATGGTGCCACACGTCGCGGGGTTTCAGTGCTCCTTTGGCCAGTGGCGTGCCTGAGTCTCATACTAGCCCGAAGGGCGAACAAGCTTAGGAGGGAATTACTGGACAGGCCAGAGCTGGATCAAGATTACTCTCGCTGATCCTTTTGCTGGGCCCTTGAGCCAGTGGCTATATAAACGTCTCCCGTCGCTCACATCAAGTCTGTCAAACCAAACTTTTTATTCAAGCTTCTTTTGTACATTACGTTTCCACGTACATAATTTTCTGCCAAAATGAGATTCATCGTTGCCCTCAGCCTGTTTGCCGTCGCTGCCTTCGCGCAGGACGGCTCCGATTCTGACGCCGCCGCCTCGGACCCCGCTGATGCCTCTGGCTCCGGAGACCTCGATGATTCCCTCTACTACCCTTGCTATGAAGAGACTGGATACGGCATTCCCTACTGCTGTGATGATGGAGCCACCACTGAGTCTGGCTGCGAGGAGCGTGAGTAGCGCCGGCGCGTTTTACGTATGTTTACATGGCGGTTCTAACATGTGGCGTAGTCGACCTGGACGACGAGGAAATCTTCTCTTTCGAGGAATTTGTCGGATACTGCAACACTCTCTCACGGCCTAGCTGCTGCACGGGCGAGGTGGTACGTGGCGTTTCACGCAGACTGGCTCACATGCATGCTAACTTTCGCTACAGGACGGTAAATGCATCGGTGCTACTATCTACTAAGCTTTGTAGGTGCTATATGATGCGGTTTGGAGGCGTTTGCTAGAGCTATGTGTCTCGGAGAAATAGTGTACTACCTTAATGGGAACTCAATGCACGTGAACAGCGAACACTTCAAAGTATCGCAGACAAAGAAAATTGAAAACTCCAATATTGATGACCATCGCAGAGTACGCGCTACTCACAAGTGCGACTCTATTGTATAGTGTAGAGAAAATTCCATATCCCAACACAAGGCTGTCCAGTATAGTACATCCCAAACTCCGACGCGTTGCAACGCTAGATTCTGAAAACACAAAACATAATAGTCCCCGCTCCGTCTACATAACTGGACATTCCTCGCGCCGGTCGCGCATATTCCTCATGGTCGTCTTTGAGTTCTCTATATCGTTCCAATACATATGATGCATGAAGCCGGCGCGCGAGTACTCAAACTCGGCCGCCATCGCCTTCAGGCACTCGTCGTCTTCGCTAGTCATGGCCATGAGCGTCAGCCCGACGCGCCGATTGCGCTCAAATCGTTGCTGCTTCTCATATGCTTCAATGTACATCGGGTTGCGCAGCTCGTCCAGCTTCTTTTCGAGGTTCATGTACATGACCATGATGCGCGCAGCCACCCAGATGTAGTTGAGGCTCAGCAAGGGTCCGTCCGCGGAGACGTCGCGGAAGACGTCCCAGCGCGCAATGTTGACGATTTCCGTGCACGACATGTCCTTGAACGACGCGCGGCCGCCGGCCTCGGTGCTCTCCCATTCTATAGTGTGACCTAGGCTATCCAGGTACTCTGGGGTCGGCTGTTTTTCGCCTTCGAGAATCCCTGACCAGTAGTCTGACAGATCTAGCAGCGACTTCTCGGTGATTCCGTCTGCAATTGCGCGACGCACTAGCTCCGAGTCTTGCAGCTTTCTCTTGCCTGTACGCGGGTCTTTAATCACTTTGCTTCGCCCCAAGCGGGTCGTGGCGACGAGCGACGTTACCGGAAGGTCCTTGTCTGGGATGCGCTCCGGGTCAAAATTGGCCGCGCGCAGCTGGTTCGTAAACGGCATGACGGTGAACATGAAGTTGTCCTTTACCGTTAGCATCTCGTGGACATCGAGCGCCGTCTTTTTGCGACGCTCTCTGATGCGTTGTGTCTGGGGGGCCTTTATTCTCGCCTCCTTCAGGCGAGCGAGGAGGGCTTTGGGAAAGTCTGTTTCTGGGATATCGCCGTTGCAGAAGAATTGGCGAGGAAAGAGGTCAGTCATGGATACAAAGAGCCCCACGGGGTTCTTAATGTAGCCTTTGTGAACAAGCATGTTGTGCAGATGCACTACGGCCAAGACCTCGGGGATGCGGTCCCAAGCGACCATGCCTGTGCCGTATGCCAGCTCCAGGCACTCAAGCAGGCCGCTGCCGCAGAGAAATGGCGAGAATGCCCAGAGCCCGTTGGGATCTACGTGGCTAAATCGCGACGGCGGCATCGTCTCCAGGCCGTTTTTGTACTTGCTCTCGCCGAGCCAGTCGCGGAAGTCGTCTTGCATAATTTGAAGCAGCTCTGAGAGGTAGCCGTGGCGAATTGGTGCGTCTTTATGGAGTATTTCTTCTTTGCGGAGGGTATGTTGGATGACGTCGACGGCCTGCAGAAACCCATGGCCATCGGCCTTGGAATTGCGGTCCAGGAAGAGGTCAATGTCTCTCGTCGGTTTGAAATCGGCGGCAGAGGTCAAGATGTAGCTTTGTACCAGGTCCACGGCCCAGCCGCGCGACACGACCATGGCGTCGACGATGCACTGCAGCTGCAGTACGTGGTGGGGCAAGATTCTCGGCCTGATGTTTGTGCCATTCTTCTGAAACGCCAGCGTAGTCATGAATCCAGCAAACTCGTTTAGACCGTATAGCCTTCGATAGTCGGCCCAAGGCCCCGTGGGGCTCCAGTCGATGGTCGACAGGTCGTGGTTCTGCCCCCTCGTGGTGTTGCGTTGGACGACAGTAGCCGAGTACAGATTGACCAAGTCATATAGCCAGTTGATTGTATACGAGCGGCGCCACTTGACTCTCTCGTCGTGCGATATTTGGTACAGGTCTTCATAAGGATTCCAGCGGGCAATCTGTGACATCATGCGCTTCGTAGGCTTTCCCGAGTGCGTTTTTTGAAAGTCGGTCAAAAAGTCCATCATATCGTTGTATGTGTGAATCAGAAAATGTTCCTTGATGTCCAGGATGGCCTCCGTCATGGTATCCACGGCGTCTCTTTCTACCGTGAGCCGCAGCAGTGATATTTGAAAGGCCCCGTCAATGCTACCGGGATCCCCGCCCGTAATCGTATTCATGACAGTCTCGTAGGAATCGTAGCCGGGGAAGTCGAGAAAGATGTCGGACGACATGCGCTTGGCCATGGTGAAGGTGACGTGGGACATGGCACCGGCCACAGCGGAATTGAGACCTTCGTATGCCACCTCCCGCCAGGCTTCTTGTAGATTGGCTCGCAGCTTCGCCAGCTCCTTGAACAGGCCGTACAAAGCTACCAGATACCCGGCATGGACTCCGCCTTCGTCCTCGATAATACAGTAGCTTTCCAGCGGCACACCCTCGGGTCCTTGGTCCGCGTCGGGACCCTTCCAGCCTGCCTTCTTCTTCTTGCCTTTGCCCTTTTTGGGGCGCGCTTGCGGTCGCCTGCGCGGCTGTGTAGTTTCTGGTTCGTTCGCGGGTTCTGTCTCTACTTCTTCGTCGTCGTCGTCGCCATCGTCGCCGGTGTGCAGCGCCATGAACTGGTTGTTGAGAATGGTCTGCTCGACGTCGTCCTGCTCAGCCTCGCGGGCCGAGTGCTGCATCTCCTCCATCCATTGAATGCCGCGCAGGTTGCGAAAGGCCTCGTCTAGAGCGTCGATGAAGTGCCTATGGGTCGCGTTGATGCGCTCGAGCTCCGGGTCCGGGTTGCAGGCGGCCATTTTCTGGAAGAGGGCGTTGGCGGCGCTGCGGGCCTTGATGACGGAGCGCAGCAGACGGTATATAATGGGCGGGATGGTCTTCATGTGGGTGGCGATGAGGTTGGACATGTTGACGAGGCCAGACACGGTGGTCTGGCCGGAGAGGTTGAGGGCGACCTGGGCGGCGTCGGCATTGTCGCCGGGGGGCAGGGATTTGATGATGCCGTTGCAGGTGTTGATCATCCAATACACCAGGTACCGCGTATCGCGCTTGTACGCGGCGTAGGCGTTATTCGTCGCCATGCTCGCGGCGGCAGCGGCAGCGGCGTGCGTGGCGGCGGAAGAGGAGGATTGAAGGTGGAAGCGGGGAAAGCTGCTGCGGCGCGGGACGTGAGGCGCAACTTGTAGGTCGGTGAGGCAGCTCAATTGTGCCCCGCGGGGTATTAGTTCATCCCAGCACAGTGATTCGGTGATTCGTATGGTAGGACAAGCACGGGTAACAATGCGCGCGTATCACAGGGGTGCAGCGCAAGCTTCCTTGCCCTTTGCGCAACAGAGTAGACGCCGTCTGCCGTCCGGAACGAGTACGTGTAAGCAAATGGTAAGCTGTGTCCTCTTGCGCAGGCATGACGCAGCTCCAAGCAACCCCACCAATGCGACCATGCGACGGGCAGGTACCGGAAAATCAAGGTGGGGTCTGGGGTCTGTTCCCCCGCGCAGCCTGATTTGTAACAACTTTGAAATGTCGCCGGAGAGGACAGTGTACCCGTACAGAGTGAAGAACGAAGCTAGAGACAAGTTTACTGGGTCAATCGCGTAGTCTGTCATAAATCGACTCAATCTGATGGTGCTATGAGCTAGTTTAGTACTGTCAGGTCGACACATGCAACTAAATCTGGCTTGGCTTCGGAAATACGGGAAACTTGTCAACGGCTTTTGTTCCCATTGCACACTATTCTTTTTTTTTTTTGCCATAACGGTGAGTAACAGAAAGTCTTTAATTTCATCGTTCAATGGGGCGACATCCAACCTCTGACATTATTATCATTACCCAGACTGCGCGTGTGTCTGGAGTAAGTTGGCGTCAACCACAACTCTCGGCTGGCGATGGCGGAACAGCCTCCCGCGTCTTTCTGCTGCAAATAATTATCCTACTCACAGCCTGATGGCAGATCATTCCATCTGCTGCCGGTAAAGAAAAGATAGCCTTCTCAGCCAGTGCGAACCGCAGCTTTGCCCTCTGATACCTGCCATCGGGATGACCGGCACCAGTCGAGTGTGGTTGCACCAGCCTTTGTCGCCGGTGACTCAAAATCTACGCGCCTGGCCTCTGGTCTTACTCATAATGTACCATCGGTAATGGCTCGCTCCCACCGCAACGGATTTATTGTCGTCAAGAACTACTTGTTAGCCAATAACGTAGAGCAAAACCCCCGGCAAAGACCTTTCCTATACTGGAGAAAATTGAATTATAAAAACACACGTAACAAAAGATGTATCCCGTAGACGGTAATATCGTGCAGGATTTTCGTCTGACACCAACTATCGCGATTTGGCCCCCTTGCCCCGTTGCCTATTCTGGCTCGCCGAATCGTCCATGTGGATCGCCCCTCCCAGCTTGCTTACACGGGTCCGAGACAGGATACGAAGTATTTATCATCACCAGACGCGCACATTTTTTGCTTCGTGGCTGGTAATTTTTGCTTCATTGACGTCCGTTACAATTCTGCTATATACACGTTGCGTCCAAAATGACACCCTCCCAACGAGGGCTCCTCGGCGGCGCCCTGGACGGCTACTTTAGCTGGAAGCACAGTCTACCCCCGGAAACATGCACCTACACCGTCGAAAGGGTCTCCATCCCCGTCGACAAGGATGTCAAGCTGGCCGCAGATCTCTACCTGTGCGTCGACACCAAGCCGCTGGGCACCATCCTGGTCCGCTCACCATACGGGCTCAGCGTCGAGGCCTCTCTCGCGTCTGCGCGCATCTTTGCCGCCCGCGGGTACCAAGTCCTCCTCAACAGCTGCCGCGGCACCTTTGACTCCGAGGGGGAGCTCGACCCGGCCGCCAACGAGGCCGCGGATGGCCAGGCCGTGGTGGAATGGATGCGCCAGCAGTCCTGGTACACAGGCTCCTTTGCCACCATCGGCGGCTCGTACTTGGCCTTTACACAGTGGGCGCTGCTCGCCGACCCGCCCCCGGACATGAAGGCTGCCGTCATCAACACCGGTATCCACGACTTTGGCTGGTGGATGTGGCGGACTGGCGCCCTGCAGTCCGATATCCTCATTTGGTCTGATATCATGAACCGGCTCCGCAAGGGTTCAAGCCGCATCGGCCTTCTTATTGACGTGAAGCTGCGCAAAGAGTACATGGCGCCCGTGTGCGGCGCTGTGCCTCTGCTCGACGCCGTGAACAAGTTTTATGGAGGTGAGGCGCCGGAATGGCTTCGCCAGACGATTAGCAAGCCTGATCTGGCGGATCCGTTCTGGACACCCCGACGTCAAGCCGACGTGCTAGAAAAGGCAAATATACCCATCCTTCTCACAACAGGGTGGGATGACGTCTTTCTCGACCCAGTCATGGAGGACTACTACGCTCTCAAGGCGCGCGGGTGCAAGGTCGCATTGACGGTTGGACCGTGGACGCACGAAGGTGCCGGCGGCGTAAACACTATTAAGGAGACAATGGCCTGGCTCGAGTCCGAGTATGCCGACTGCCAGGAGAAGGCTCGAGAAGCTCCGGTGAGAGTCTTTGTCACTGGTGCGCAGGAATGGAGGGATTTGCAGGAATGGCCGCCTTCGACATCAACCTTGGAGCTCTTCCTTGGGCCAGAGAATCAACTTACATGGGAGAAGACGAAGCAGGCCGCCGCAAAATCGACCTTTAACTTTGACCCGGAGCAGCCAACTCCGTCCATAGGTGTGCCGTTGATCTTTGATAACGGGACACTGCGCAACGCTGATTGCAGTCCTCTCGCTCAGCGTTCCGACGTTCTCACGTTTGACACTGAGGTCCTCGAGCAGGACGTGGAGGTCTGCGGCAAGCCGACAGTTGAACTGCATCACTCAACTAGCCACCCGCACGCCGACGTGCTTGTCGTGATGGCGGAGCTGGATACGACAGGCAAGTCCCGCAGCATTACCGAAAGCTATATCCGCCTGGATGAGACCCGAAAGCCAGGAATGCTCAGCTTATCATTATCGGAGTGCGCGCATAGGTTCAAAAAGGGTAGCAAGATCCGGTTCCACGTGGCGGGCGGCTCGCATCCGCGGTACGTCAGGAATCTGGGCTCTGGTGAAAATCCGGCAACGGGGACGACATTACAGGTTGTTGAGCATACTGTGCAGCACAATGTGTCGAGTGTTTCAAAATTGGTTCTTCCAGTGACTACGCCTGTTGGGCAATAAATGGTATATGGACAAGAAAAGGCATAAAGTGTTACTAAAATAAGGTATTGAGACCTAAACTGGAGGCTTGACTCTGGCTAGTTTGGCTCATATCTTAAAGGCTGATTGTTATGATTATCATTATTTTAATTTTATGGCAATAATTTTCCAAACCTACGCACTACTGATCACTCTTATCTACTTCATAAATTAATTCCCCATTTAGTCATAATTCTGGTTGTAATAATCACCAGTCATTTTTCCCTGCCCAACAAGTGTAAGTTACAGCCCAAACCTTTCCTTTAAATCACTATATGCGCCGCTTTTAAACGAGCTGTAAAATTGCCTAAAATCATCTTAATCCCATTATAACCTTTTAATAAAATACTCACTCTACCAATTTAAAAGTCTCATCGCCATTCACGGCAGAGTAAGTTATGGTTGTTCTTGTTCCCGGGTAGGCAACTCCCGCCTGGCATCACGTGGATTGGCGCCGATGCGCGAAGCCATTAACGCGTCTCGCCAAACACGCCCACCGCAAGCCTCAGCGACGACGCACATCTCGCCCTGGCCGAGAAAATACAGCCAAAATCTCGCATGAAATACGTCATGAAACAATATAACCAATGTCCTACGCCATAGCGAAGCCTCAGCACCCATCTTCGTCCATCGGAGACGGTGCTGAGCCGCCCTCCTCCGCCACCGTCTACGACTTTATCTGCCTCTTCTCGCACGACCTGCGACGCAAGCAGAAACGATGGCAGGACGGGAAACTGAAATACCACACCTTCAACAAGAGGGTCATGGTGTACGATGACCGCGGCCATTTCGTGGGCGATGCGCACTGGGACCAGGACGGCGACCTCGCGCCTGGCGACGAACTCACGCTCGACCGAGGGAACGCCGTGGTGCAGGTGGAAGATTGCACTGGTGAGAAGCAGCAGGATTTGACGGAATTACTGGATAAACGAGCTCGAGAAGTCGAAAAACGACGACAGATTGCTGCTTCCAAGACGAGACGTACACCTGCGAGTTCCGTGGCGGCGAGCTTACCGGAACAGAACCAACCTCAGCAAACGCCTGCACGACATCGCCCTCACATCCCGCTGAGCAATATTGTTCAAAGCCCTGGAGGTATCGGGCGTGCCGTCATACCGGCTCACTCCCCGTACGAGGCACGTCAGCAAGCGCTGCGGCAGGATGGTGCAACCTCAGCCACGGCACCAGCCCGGGCACCGCCCGCAAGGCAGAAACGGAGGAGCGTATCGCCCCCGAGCAAGGCTGGCCATGCAAAGAGTTTGTTCGGTGCAACTCTGAGCCTTTCGGCTTGTCCTGGACCGGAGTTGCTCGCTGCGAGGGCGCGAGCGCTGCGCGAAAAGAGGAACGTCCAAATGCAGGTGGATGTCGTCGAAGTGGAAAAGGATCGCGCAGAGCGGGCAATCACAGTGGAAAGCAGCCCCGATGTAGAAGATACTACGGCACCAGAAAATTCTCAGAGAGAACAGCCCAGGGCCCAGAAACCCGTGGCTCGGCCAGGCATAGGGACGGCTCGTGCGGTCATGGAAGAGGCCGCGACTGCGAAAATCCAGCGCCAAAGACATACCGCGGCAGAGGCTCAGGAATCAGACGACGAAAATAGTCATGTCGCCGTTGCCCCATCGAAAACGAAACATGCCAAGGAAAAGCAGACTTCCAAGAAGAAGCGACCACCTGTGGAGCATTCAGCAGCAAACACTGACGAAGAGCCTGTTTCTGTGAATCGACAAGAAACACAACAGAAGCAGTCTAAGAAGAAGCGGAAATCTGCAGATCAATGGCCGATAGAATCCGACGGCGAAGCTGCTACTGTGGCCCGAGACGAGTCCCCGCCAAAGCAACCAAAGAAGAAGCAGAAGTCGCAGCCTACAGATCGACAATTGGCAGTTGACGAAGAATCTGCTACTGTGACTCGAGAAACGCAGCCGAAACAACCGAAGAAGAAGAAGCGACAAGCTACAGATCAACAACTGCCAGAGGATGACGCAGAATTACATCGGAAGCAATCCAAGAAGAGAAAGCAGAAACCATCCCCACCGCCGCCATCACCAGAGGAGCCGAAGGAAGTCGAAGCGCCAAAGGAGCGTCGTACAGAACTACGAATACGTGCAAGAAAGAAGAGAGGATTATTAATGATGCAAGAGCGATTTTCTACGCCGCCCAGGGATGCAACACCATTACAAACAGAGCCCGTCGTTGAGGAGGTCCAAGTGCCGTCGTCACAGCCGCAGCTAGAAGCTGCGCTTGTACCGCCACCTCACGAGAGTACGCCGGACGAACCAGTCGCTGCCGAGTCACCGTCTTATTCTATTGTCGCGGGAACACCGCCGGAAATTAGTAGCGAGGAAGATATACCACGTCTCCGGCGGCGCAAGAGAGTCCGCAACCAGGATGACGATGACGACAGTGGCGACGATGTGGCCGACAGCCCAAGGCAAAAGTCACCCTCTCCAGAGCGGCCTCGCATTGCAAAGCTGCCGCGAAAGGGTATAAAGAGCAGAGAGATTATAGGCTACGTGCATCGGCAAAATGAAGCGCTTGTACCTGAACCATTCGCCGCTTCTGTTACGCCAGTTCTGCCCGCGGTGCCGCCTCTACCGTTGGAGCAGGCGGTGGACAACATTGTAGTCCAGAGCATCGAAAAAGTGGAAGTCGTTGAGCAAGTGGAAGCGGTTGAAGAATCGGAGGGCGTCGAGGTGGAAGCTATCGCAAAGCTGGAGCCTATCGAAGAATTGGAGCCTATTGAAAAGTTGGAACCGATTGAAGATCTGCAACCCATTGCAGAACTGGAACCTATGCAGGATTTGGAAGCTGCCGAAAAAGGAAAGCAACCAGATGACATCGCAGAGGACGAAGTTCTGCGGGAAGAAGCACGCGAGCCCATGCCAGATGCCGGCAAGGACCATGAGCCAGCGCAGACGATAGCAGACGCTGAGCTTCCTAGAGAGCAGACAGACAGTCTTACAACCACGCTTGAGAATCATGACGGAAGCGCCAGAAGCAACATTTCGCCAGAAAGTGAAAATGGCATAGACGATAATGTCGCGATTGTGAAACCGCGGATTATCAACCCGGCTACGAGGGGCAGAAAGGCGGCGAGAAAGGAAGACGCGGCTGGCCAGGCCCCCCAAACATTGGTGCCGTTTGAGCCCGTCATGCCGGGTGTCCGGATCAGCACGAGACCAGCTGTGGTGGTGGTAAAAGACACAGGTTCAGCGTCGCTCGCTCCTCGACGAATAGCCAGCGGCGGTGGGAGCGGTGCCACCAAACAGCTACCAGGCTTCAGCCGGGGAAGCGGTGGAGCGTGGAGCGAACATGCGCAAGACTTGCTGGGCATGGGTCGGCCAGAGTAGCCCAAGTATACCAAGAGTGCACCTTGGGTTCGCGGGACGAAGTTTGGAGGAGAGCTGGGATTTTTTTTTAGTACGACTTGAACGTAACTTGCCTAGAAAATTTCTGTTTCTAATGATGAATGACGAATGAATCCTTTCGATACTGCATCTCTGACTCTTTTTCGCTGTGAAAGCCGTTTCGTAATGGTGGTGTTATCGCTCTGCGGCGCAGGGCAGGCTGGGTGGGTTCTCTGCGGTCTGGGCCGGACACAGCAGCAAGACGGCGCGGCCGAATGTCACCGTCACAAAGGCTGCGCGTGGTTCGCCCGTCCGGTGCCTCCGAGGCGCCGCTGTGGTCGTAATTATACAGAGAGAGTATCCCGTCTTTCAAGACCTCAAAGGTTCGGCAATGCACAAAACTGCCACCGAGCTGAGAACTGCCATTTCGAAAAATATTCGCTTGCCTGTCCTCCCGACTCTGTTCACTTCCATTCTCGGCTCGCCGTGCATTGAAATGAAGGTGGGCTGGGGCCCCGCGCAGGGGCGGGGTGCATGAGCACTCTGGGGATCGTCCAGGTCGCGTCGCAGAAAAGACAGAAAAAGGCAGAACTATGAATGGCTAGCAGATACACACAAGTGTCATATGAGCGTGTTGGAAGCACCATGCTATGCTAGCACGCTGAGGCAAGCTACCAATGGGTTGCTGTCCTCGGATTGGCGCTACAGTGTTTTGTTCACAGTGTGGTACGCTTTATACAAAGGGCAGACAACCCCATGATGCGGCCATCCGGGTGAGCTGGCGCGGGGGACCCTACGTGCTTATAATAAGCCGGAATGGATCTCGATCAGGGTACTTGTGTTTTCGTATGGCATACAATGAAGAGTGACTTGTGTGCATAAGAAGGGATTCGGGAGAGACGTGTTAGTGCAGATGTGACTGAGTACAAGCATGCCGTATGGGGAAGGAATGCTACCATACATAACTCCTTGATACAACATACGAGAGGGCGCTGACAGACACACTGACACGCATGTTACACCCATGACATTGTCTGTATGATGACAAGCTTTTCAACTGGAGCCCACCTGTCCACTCTGAGATCTTTGTTCCCAGGCAGGCATCTCACGACTATACAGTCTGGCCCCCAAAGTATCTTTTTCGACGGGCACTATCAGACTTTTACGTAGCTCGTTCGCAGGAATAAGAGTCACTCTTGATACTGGTCTCGAGGCCCTTTAATGTACCCATGCCACGCCCGTACTGCCTACACGATGTCTACCCCACCTTCAGCCACGACCCCGACCCCTTTCTGATCCTCCATACCATACCATATCTGTCTGGCCGAGAACAAAAAGCACACCAAAAGAGTGAAACGAAAAAGTTCCTTCGTTCCTCGTTTCCCCCACTCTTGGAGCCCTGGCCGTTGAGTCACAGCGCCCATCTCGAAAAGCCTACCCAGATGGACCAATGACAACGCTGGGTTCTCGCCGAAGTTGCAGTGTGGGGTCTGGCAACGGAGGGGCCGTCGCAGCCAATGGCAGCGCGGGAATAGGCGGCCCTGGACGCGGGGAGGCTCTATAATTGGCTGCGCGTCACGCTAGTCGGCCTCTGCGCTAAGCCTTATTGAGCACGCCGAAGGAGTCAGCTTCCCTCAGCCCACTTTGCGCCTGCCCGCCTGCCCTCCATCGCGCTGCTGGCGTGGTGCCAGCCCGCTCTGGCCGGCGCAGCCATGCCGCGCTCTGCCTCTGCTGCGCCATGCTTTTCGCAGCCTTCTTGCCAGTGAAATACCATCCATGACTCCCGCCGGCCAGAGCCTCAGGTTTCCCTCGATCTTCTTCCTTCACTTCCCCTCGCCGTTCACCAAAGAAACTGACCGAAAGAGCTTCTTCGATTCTGTTTCCCGGAATCCAATCCTCCTCTTCACTTCCATATCTCTCATTCTCTTTGCCCCCCAGTCAGCCAGTAAGGCAGCAAACCGCTTCTCCTCTCTGAGCGGCGTTTGCTTGACGTCTTCCTGCGTCTGACAGAATCACCGACTCCCCGTCCCAGCGTTGGAGACTTGCGCGCTCTGTGACGTTGCTAAACATATTGGCACGCACCAGCAATTGGCGCTCTCCGTGCTGCGGTCAAATCGTATCATCCTGCCAGCCCAGGATCTAAAATCACACCTCTCTCCTCCTACTCGCCGCCTACTATCCAAGGCTCGCGATCCTCTTCCTCAGAACGAGTGAGACTCCTTGTAAGTGTCTGCCAAGAGGCTACTCTCTCGCGGCGACTCCTCGGCTTACAACGTCAATGGCTAGCCATTGAAGCCTCTCGCTACTCAATCCAGCTTCTCTTTTCCTGACGGCAACAATACACGTCAGTAGCATCACCTCTTTTGAAAACGCAACCCTGGATTCTACATTCAAGACGTTATCCAACTCTCCCTACACCATGACGTCTACCTCCGCCAACAACACCCTGCCCCAGGGCTTCTCCATCTACCAGCCCGCCCTCGGCGCTCAGCTGCAGTTCTTCCCTGCTGTCGGCTCACAGGAGCTCGATGAGCTAATACACGCCTATCTTCCTGGCGCCGCCGCCTCCAGCGAGAAGCGCGCCACTCTGGCCCTCGACTTCTTCGAGCACACCCAGATGACTGGCCAGACCTTCAAGTTCTACCCCGTCTACGCCGTCGCCGCCTCTCCCACCACCTCGGCCTCTTCCTCCTTCAACGTCTCTCCCATCAACCCCACATGGGACTTCAGCCAGGCTTCCCGCACGCCTTCAATCTCGTCGCATACTTCGAGCCAGCGCGTGTCCAAGCCTACCAGCCCGGCTTCGCGCCCCCGCGCTACTGACTTCTCAGCCCTCCCCGGCATGAAGATCATGACCCGCGACGGCCTTGACGTCACAAACTCGGCGTCCCGAGGCTCCAAGACCAAGGAGCAGCGCGACCACGCTCACCTCATGCGCATCATCAAGGCTTGCGACAGCTGCCGCAAGAAGAAGATCCGCTGCGACCCCAGCCACAAGAAGCGTGCCGCTGTCCAGGCCACTCCCCAACCTGCCTCAGCCGCCAAGCCGCAGACCAAGAAAGCTCGCACATTACCACCGCCTCAACCACGCTCAGTATCGCCACAATCGATATCTCCCGCATCAATCTCGCCTCCGGTGGTACAAGAAGACACAGTCCTCACAGGATCTCCCTTCGACTTTGACGCCTCGGGCTTCTCATTCGATGCATTTGACGCATTTGCTCCCGTTGCCGATGGCAGCAACCTGTGGGACGAGTTTGTTCAGTACCCTCCCATGGACCTCAGCGACGATTACGACTTCTTTACCGACCCACAGAGCTACTTCTCATCGCAGTCCTCTGAGCGCGCCACCGCGGATGCTTGCCTACTTTCGCACTCCCGTTCGAGCGCTCCTGCCGAGCGTGGTCCAGATGTCGAGAGTGGCGAGTCTCGTACTACCGACTCGCCGCAGCTACCGTACCTCGAGCAATCGGGCTCGGGCTCGGGCAGCGACTATGCCGACTTCAACCTGTTCTCGCCTGGATCAACCTTTTCGGAGGATGATCGCATGCTTCAGGTCTCTTCTTCGGCTTCGACACTATCCAGCGTGTATGATCAGCCACTGTCTGCTTCTGCATCACCACGGGATCAACTAGAGAGCGGCGCGACCCTCGCGGTCGGCCGCGATCAGCCCGAGGAACGCGTGCAACTCGGTGGCCTGGCGCAACTACCTCAGTCGAGGCAGGATCGTGACCGCGATGATCGCCGCAGGATAATAGCGACAACGGATACGGAAGCCAAGTCGGGACTGGGCCACGCGGTGAATCGCTCTGATATAACGATGACCACCAACGAACAAGGACAGCTAGTCATTTGTTGTCCGCCGGGCACCGTTGTGGTGACCAACAGCGGCTCCAACGGACATGGTCAAGACGTAAGTCCTTATTCTGTACACCCCGCTTTACACACAGTTCGACTAACTCCTCGGAAGGCGACACCTAGCACGAATCTGCGTACATCCGCATTTGCCGCGGCTACTGACCTGAGTGTACGTACTCTCTTTGGATATCAATACCACACTCGCGTGGCAGCGACTAACACCTCCCAGGAATCCGCAGTTGCTTCTGTACCCGCCGCCGCCGACGACGTCGATGTCGCGGTTGGCACGTGGCTGAACCAAGGCTACGACCAACGCCTGGAACAGCAGGATCTGGTTCGTGGCGTCAACCGCGTCGACTCCACCAATGTCTTGACGGAGGGACGCGATGGACTGGATGCATACATGTCGTCGCGCTTCGTTCATCGAAACACCGACTCTGTCCTCAACACGGCGACGGGCGCTCTGGTTGCCGAGTCTCCGGGCTCGGGCGATGTCGATGGCACATTCGTAGCGTCTGTTGCACCAGCCGACTTGGCCTCTGCGTCGTCCCACTCGTCACCTGTATTATCCTTTGGAAGCTATGTTTCTGACCAAGCTGGTGCTCGCCACCAAGACTTGTCTGGCCTGGGTGATCAGTCTCGTGTCACCCAAGCTCAGCTCCAGACTAGTGCTGGAGATGTATCCGTTGCTGGCGCCTCTCGATCCGAGGTTGGCGGCCTGCAGCCTTTTGTTGCTTCACTCAGCGCTGGCGCATCCACTACTGCGGATGATTCCAGTCGCGTTGAGCTTGGCGGCGAGGCAGTGTCTTCCAAGAAGGATGTCCTTGCCATTGGAAGGACGAAGGAACAGGGCGAAGGACAGGGCGAGGGCCAGCAGATGGAACCAGCTCTGATGGCCACTGTCATGCAGAGTGTCATTACCCAGGTGCTAGCAGCGACGGCGTACTTTGCATCGTTCCTTGCGAAGGAGGTCGACACCCGTACGGAGACACCGACCGGCAAGAGCACAAAGGCATGGACACGGCCAAAAGCTCCGTGCCCTTGCCGTGCCGTCGGCGGTATGCCGTTCAACACTGCACCACTGCCCGCTCCACGTGCGGTGATGTGCTAAGTGCGACTGCGCATCATGGATGCCGGTATGCTTGGTGTTGACGAGACGGTTATCATACCTGATGATGGTGTACCATTGTGATACCCTTTAGCGTTACATGTTTTGCTTTGGGGCTGCCCTCGGGAGCAGGTGCAAGCCCCTTTTGATTTGCTTGTTGTATTACTAGAATTAGACGCAAAGAGCGGGCATGGGAGTGACCGGCGGGGTGCTCTCGAATGAAAAGCAATGCTGGGACTTGTAATTCCCAATTATTTTATTATTTGTACTTTTCTTTCCATTACTATTAAGGTGCTCTGATGAATTTTCTTTTCCTGTCTGCTGTGCATCACGATGGGTTGTCCCTCTATCCCTCTATGGTGTTGCTGTCGTGCGCCGAGAGAGCGGATCACGCGCGACATCAGGTGACAAGCATAGTACGAAGAGGTGCATCATTCAGTGCGTACTCCGTACTCTGTAGTGCAAGGTAGGACGAGCGTCAAAGCCCAAACAATTGGACGGGCTCATGCAGCAGAGGGCCGTAGTTTGAGAGCATAAATTGCAAGCTTGTTCCCGCCTCCTTTTCTTTCCGTTCTCCCCTTTTCTTATTTTTAATGGCTTTTTTATAGCTATATTCCCACTTTTCACCAACAGCGCACCGTCCCCAAATAGGTGGATGTGTCTGGACTAGTAGTTGCATGGGAGGCTACAACGGGCCGGCGATCTAAGCTTTTTTTTTTCTTACCCGCCCGACCCCCAGCAAATCTTTCGCTCGCTTTTTTCTTGGTCGTCACTCGCATCTTGTCGACCGTTGAACTAAAGGCCCAGACTATCGGCCTTTTTTTCATTTGTTTCCTTTCTTTTTCTTTTTGAATAGTACCTTTGGAGATCGGGAGCCGCGCTCAGAGCGTGTCTTTTGTTCCTTGGGTATTATCTGTCGCCGTTAGGTACTGCATTGGACACAAAGGGCCGCAACGTCAGCCTTTTTGATATCGTCGCTTGGCTGGCGCTCCCAGGCTTCTTGGGCAGATTTTATTCGTGTCCTTCGTTCTACGTCGACTTGGGAATTACCCTTTTTCGCTTTGAAACGGCGCGCCG
This sequence comes from Lecanicillium sp. MT-2017a, assembly GCA_003056585.1. NCBI lineage: Eukaryota > Fungi > Ascomycota > Sordariomycetes > Hypocreales > Cordycipitaceae > Lecanicillium > Lecanicillium sp. MT-2017a. The sequence continues at coordinate 223,788 of PXYN01000281.1, forward strand.
CGGGACATTCTTTGAGTCGCAGCGCTGACAGGTAACAAGGTGAATGAGAGACAACGGCTGTGAGAGAAACGACGGGGTTTGAAAGTCGACATTGAAAGGCCATCGTGCGCACGTGCGCGCATTGAGTGAATGGAGGCATTATAAAACAAAACCAAAAGCTGGAAGAAAATACATACAATACCCAGCCGACGGAAATAGAAAAAAAAAAAAAGAAAGGGCAACCATTCACTCACTCCAAGGCCCTTGGACACCCCCCTTGACACTCTTGTTTCCTTGGCCATGTCGAGTCTCAAGTCACTCAAGCTCGGCGGCGTCCGCAACGCGGTCCGCAAGCTGCTTCGCAAAAGGTCGTCGCCGGCCGTCGACAGCTCCGGCGCGAGCACGCCGGCTGGCGGCCAGCTGGCAGTAACCGACGACGCCGGCCACATTCACCCGCCGCTGCCAAACGGCAAGAGCCTCGATTCTCCCACCTTTCCTTACTCATCTCCCGACCAGACTGCGTCAAACGACGCATCCGCACTTTCACCTGCGACACCCTCTTCTCGCCACAACGCTGATGACGCCTGCAACGGCGAAGCTGCTCACGAGAAACCTTCTTCTACCCCTGCCACCACTGCTACTACTGCTGCTGTGCAAGAAAGCACAGGTGACGCCGACGGCAACATGCCAGCAACCACCACCACCACGACTGTGCCCCTGGCGGACCAGAAGCACCCGCATCAAAAGGTGCAGACGCCGCAGCAGCGAGTGCTGTCGGATAGTGAAAACAAGGAAAACGTCCCGCCTGGTATTGGGGCTGAGGTTGACACTGAGTTTGCGGCGCTGAAGCTTGATGGCACGGCTCGCGAGGATGGCGATGCTGCTCAGCCGGATTTGAGCTTTTTGAATGACCCTGTTATTGCGGCAGAAAGAGCAGAGCATCTGCGATTCATTGGGGAGGCCTTGGATATGGTGAGTCCCTCCTGATCATGACTTGATGCTATCGTGTTTTAATACTGACAATTTCATCGCGATAGGCCCGCCTGGCCCTAAGAATCAATGAGACTCCTGTCGGATGCGTCTTGGTGCACAACGGCAAAGTCATTGCCCGCGGTATGAATGCCACCAACGTCACCAGAAACGGCACAAGGCACGCCGAATACATGGCCTTGTCGGCCCTGTTCTCGTACGCCCCTCGCACTGGCTTGCGAACCACCCGTCTCAAGCCAAAGGAAGTGACGGACAAGGAGGCAAACGACGCGAGAGCCGCCCGGGAAGCGATGGACAGGGAGGCCCCCGAAGGTGAAGCAGAGCTGAGTGACCAGCCCAACGATGTTGAGCCAAGTGACGCCGCATCTGAAACTTTTACCTACGGGCAGTCCCTGCATGAGGGCAACGAAGACGGCTGCAAGGGACACCTCTACCCCTATGGACAAAAGATACTACCCGTCGAGAGGGTGGATCGATCCATTGTGGAAGAGAGCATCCTCTACGTGACAGTAGAGCCGTGCATCATGTGTGCCTCGCTCCTACGCCAGATGAAGATCAAAAAGGTCTACTTTGGCGCCGTCAATGACAAGTTTGGTGGTACGGGTGGTGTCTTTAGCGTCCATGCCAATTCTCTACCCGTGAGCGAGGACGGCCAGACGGCTAGCGCGCACCCCACGCCTAAGCCCATTCAGCTGCCTGACGGCACGGGAGGTAGCCTTGGTGTGTCGTTTCCCCCTGGAGGTGGTGATGGAGGCAATGTCGAACATGGGTACGAGATTGAGGGAGGATGGGGCCGTGATGAAGCCGTTGCGCTACTCCGGCGTTTCTATGTCCAAGAAAATGGCAGAGGTACGTCTATTGATATGATTTGGAAATCGTCTCGCTAACATGATACAGCACCGGTGCCTCGCAAAAAGGAAGGCCGAGCAGCCCGTCTAGCTGCCATGATGGAGGCAGACGGAACCGCGACGCCCGACGGCGAAGGCGAAGATGAGCAAGGCTCCATGACGCCCAATGGCGTCGAAAACGGCGACTGAAGCGCGGCACTGATGTGGTGGCCTCGGACGAGACTGCGACTCGTGAATCGCAGAACATACCATGTGCTTATTCGATCGGCGAACGAAAAGCACTGTAGAATTGCATGGATCTGGCGTTGGTGAGTTTTTTATTTGCTAAGACTCTGCTTCAGGCGAAGCCAGAGCATAGGGATGTACTATTAGACTTGTCGTTTAGACACGGAATACAACAAAGACTCGATTTCATTCAATTGCTATGTCTCATCTATTCAGAGAAGAGGGTACAATATAAAACAACATGGTGAAGAATACATCAGTAGAGCTGGTCATGTGCTACAGTGGCGCGAGGCGGAATGCCATTACACCCACGGAGCCGCTTCTCTTCCGGGCTGCGTCTCGGTAGTAATATCAGCCTCCTCGGTAGATGGCGTAGACTGGTTATTCGCGCTTCCGGGGTTGGTGTCGGGCCACTGCGATCCATCCGCCGGAGCAGCCAGCTTGTTCTTATCCCCTTTGGTGCTGTCTGGCCACTGCGAACCGGGCGGCGTTTGGCCGTCTGGCCACTGCGAGCCATCGGTTGCTGCTGTGCGCTGGGTGCTTGTGGTGCTGGGCTGGCTGTCTGGCCATTGGGATCCGTCCGTTGCTGCTGTGCGCTGGGTGCTTGTTGTGCTGGGTTGCGTGTCTGGCCACTGCGATCCTGGGGGTGTGCCGTCTGGCCATTGGGATTTGCCTGAGGGTGCGGCTTGCTTGTTTTGCGCTCCGTTGGTGGTGTCGGGCCATTGGGATCCGGGAGGGTCGCTGTCTGGCCATTGGGATCCGGGAGGGTCATTATCTGGCCATTGAGATCTGCCTGAGGGCGCAGCTTGCTTGTTCTTGGAGCCGTTGGTGGTGTCGGGCCATTGGGATCGGCCGGAGACTGTGTGTCGGTTGGTTGTGCCTCCTGGTTGGGTATCTGGCCATTGGGATCCAGGTCGGCGAGCTGAAGTTGTGTTGCGATCAGGCCATTGGGAACCTGGTGGGTGGCCGTCTGGCCATTGGGATCGGCCGGAGACTGTGTGTCGGTTGGTTGTGCCTCCTGGTTGGGTATCTGGCCATTGGGATCCAGGTCGGCGAGCTGAAGTTGTGTTGCGATCAGGCCATTGGGATCCTGGCGGGTGGCCGTCTGGCCATTGGGACCTGCTACCGCCATCCGGCCACTGAGACCCAGGCGGCCCTTGACAATCTGGCCATTGGGATCCCGGTGGGCAGCCCGCTCGTCTGTTACTACTGTCTGGCCATTGGGATCCAGGCGGTGGCTGTCCATCCGGCCACTGCGATCCGTTGTCATCTGGTCCGTCTTCGACATCGCGATACGGGACCTGTGGCCGATTTTCGTAGCTTCTATATGCTAGGCACTGTGGGCAGTCGCACATGCGCGATGTAGCAAAGTGGATGAGATATATAAGGGCAAAGTATGCGTGTATGCCACTGTGTATATTGGTTAGTATGCTTTTCTTTTGCAATTGACGGAGGAGTGGGTTGACTTACTAGTTTATCAACAGAAACACGGTGCAGTAGCTTCCTAGAATAACCCAAGACTTGGCCGGCTGGTAGCCATTCTCGTCGCCGAGGCTGACCCAGCTGGCAATGAGAAAGATGCCATATACCGTTGCCAGAGCAAGGTCTGTGTAAAACACCGAGCGTGGGGTAAGCCCGCGGACCGGTGTCCCCAGCGACACGACCCTGTCGCGGTGGACTAAAAAGGCCGCCTGCAGGGACGAGCCGGCGAGAACAACGAGGCCCAGGGCCGGAAAGACGAAATGGGTGCCGATTCCATGTGCAAGGGACAGAATCAGGCTGAGGAAGAAGGCGTACAAGGTGATGCGCCGCAGGAAGACGTTGCGCGGGTTGTTGGGGTTGAAGTGGGCGTTGGCCATCTTTGCTGGAGGGGGTTGAGTTGCAGATGCTCTATGACAGACTAGAAGACGGCGGGAGACATTGTACTGTATTTATGGTATTCCAAGGCTGGCTATATATAGTGACAATTACTTCCAGAAAAGGACACAAGGCAGTTTGTCGTATGCACATCGTGTCCCGGGCGCCCCGTAGCTGTACGTGAGACGGGGCCGATTGCTGCTTTCAGTGCTAAGAAGGGCGCGAGAGGCGCGAAGAAAAGAGTCGATATAGCGCAGCTATTGGATGAGATGCCAGCGACAAATGCAGCCTGATTTGGCAGCCTGCTTGACTCATCCCCCTGTTTTTTTTTCTCTGCGGCAGTGCAGGGCTGCTCACTCAGCCTTGTCAGGACAGATGTTCAGCTCTTGTGTGACGTTGAGGCGACGCAGTTTTCAGCGTCTGTTTGGTTCGCAATTGGGAAAACGTGGTGGAATTGACGTAATTGTCGTTTCGGAAGAGCTGAACTACTGCAATTGAATGATCAGAAATTGTAAAAACTAACAGGGTATCTATCTGGTGCGTGCGTTCCCTCTTACACCGCGCTGCACCGAGTAAGTTCGGTGTAAGAGCCTAACCACTACCACCACCACCACCACCGTTACTCCTCGCCATCTCATACAGTCCCAAGAGCGTAACGAGCAACTTGTCATTAAACTCGTCATGAAACGCCTCGTAAATCTCCAGCACGCCGCACCTGCCCTTGGCCGGGTCTCCCGTGAAAACAGCCACGTAGCCCTCGGCGCCTTCCTCTTGCAGCTTCCAGTGGCGGTTCGTCCGGCGGGACGGCTTCTTGCCGTCGACGCCCACATGGCGCGTCCTCGTCCAGATGAAGACGCGGCGTATCGGCTCGCCGCCTGCGTGCCGCGGGGGCATGGTGACGGGCCAGCGCCACTTTGCCGTGGTGCAGCGTTTGACGCTCGTTACGTCCTCCCACTCTAGCAACCTCGGGTCGCGCCGGTCGCAAAAGGCCACTTTCCATGAATTGGTAAAGGCTGGGAAGTGGACGTAGCCCGCGGGGGTCCCAGACTTGTCGGTGCCATAGTAGACGGTCAGGTGTGGTGCGTCGCGCTTGGGCAGGGCGCGGATGTCGACAAAGTACTCTTGGCCTGTCTCCTGGCAGACAGCATTGTAGTGGTATCGAAAGGTGGGCTTTGTGATTTTGTAGCGCCTCATGGTGAAGGGGTGGGCTGTGCTTTTACATTTGTCTATATGCACCGCGGTTCATGATTGCAGAGCATGTGGTTTATATGGGAATGCTATTTGCTGGTGATGTGCTGGTTCGGTATACTGAAGAGGCAAGTTGCAGCCTGCGGAGAGGGTGGCTGACGGGTTTGGGGTCACGCGCTCTCCAATGCGTCGCGATCGCAACCGAGAGTCGCGAATACGGCGAATGCGAGCGAATTTGTGGTGTGGTTTGAGAGTGCCGCCTGACTTCAGCCCATCCCAAAATGGTAGGCGATCGTGCCGCAACCTATGCAAAACAAATGACAAAACATCTATTGTTCTTATCTGTATCCAGTGAAGTTATTCTCTTGCGCGCGGCTTGAATGAAAACATTTCATTCGATGGCACTGCGTGCCTATCCAAAACCTTGTTGGCAGTTTCAACACCTGCTACAGGGACTCTATATTCCAATGCGCCACCTGAAGAGTCGTTGTTGTTTTCAACTGGGTAGGGAAATGGCAAATATTCAGGCATCAGCCCGAGTTGGCGCAGAAGCGTTCCTTGGTCCCAGCTGATGTGCTCGTGGTACAGGCGATCTCCACGGATGTTTACTACGGCGGTAAAGGGCACATGTGCCTTGCGATGTGTCGGCGGCACGCCAGGTAAACTGCCTCAGAGTAAGCAAAGAATTACCAGTGGTAGGAAGTTAATTACGTACAGCCAGTCTATTTCTCGATCATGCGTAAAGGAAAAGATGAATTCGTCAACTACCCGGTCGATGCCGATCGTGCGGCTGACTAGATCAAGATCTGTGTCCTGGGAGTTGTTGAAGATGAAATTGTGGCGATAAAACGCAGATAACTTGTGTTGTCCAATGCCACCAGTAAGCTGGTAATAGAGTTTGTTAGCTTCTTGAAGTCAATTTCGAGCATAAAAAGCCAGGCTACTTACCGTCGGAATGTGGTTCACGTATGGCTCTTGCACCATTGTGCTCATCGTGTGCTCGACCGAGCGATCTGCAAACTCGTAGTATGTATGCTCCTCCCAGATTTTCTCGAGATCGAAAAACGGGCCATTCAGTTTTGGTTTCAGAAACTGTAGGCTGCGAGTGTGTGATATTGACTCCGTTATGTAGTGGAAATGCTCGTGCCAGGGAATAGCAAAGGCTCTGCTCTTTGTTTTTGGGTAATAGTATTGCACTATAGAGGAAGTCTCTTCTTCAACTTTGGCGGCAGGGCCTGAAATATGCTGTAGCACGGGAAATTCTGCTTTGACGCTTGAAGAAACTTCGTTGGCGCCTAAGTAAATGATACCAGCGCAGATCTTCGAGACAGCCGGTAAAGCTGTTGACGCCTCATTCCAGAGACTGCCACTGTAGGCTTCGATGGTGGTCAATGTCAGCGTTTACTAAATATCTGCGTAATGGCGTAAGTCGTACCAATTAATCCAAAATTCCCGTTGAGACACTTTTCGCACCGTTCAAGGGTGGTAGCGGCTTCAGCGACAGCGTCGCCCAAGCGGCGGCCGGTCTGAAGGTCCGCCACGCTAATCTGCACCACCGCGTAGCCTTCTTCTGCCCATTTCATAAAGACCGAAGGGACGCCATCGGCGATTTTGAGGATGTTTTCACTATTTTCGGTGACAAGTATGAGACCTGGTCCCGACCCGCGGCGCGAGAGTGGCTGGAGTAGTAAGATTCCAAGGCTAATTATTGTAACCTCCCGTAGAGGCGGATGAGCTGGGGGCTTGGTTATATCTGCGTACATGCTGAATAAACACTCTTGGGATTTGTTAGCGTTACAATGCCCGCAATGCAATTCAATTCTGGTTCTTGAATCTACAGTATCATATTTAACCTGCCCCGACTCTACTGGTAGGGGTACCATTGCCGAACAGTGCAAGGATGTGCGGACACCGTCAACTTAGCTGAGGAGTAGCCTATAGGCCACAGCGAGATATGATGCCTTTGCCCGCGAGGGACTGGCGCTAGCCGACGTGGCATTCCGACCTGCGACGCCACCCCGCCATGTCTGGGGCAGTTCCGACACGTGCAATCGAGCCCGTCTACCCTGATCTGCATCACTACAGTTACTTTCTACCGTAAGGCATTTCTATACTATTATAATAACTTAGTGCAGCTTTTCTGTGGACTGGAAGAATTGTTAGTTGCCGCGCATCCAACGCGACACCACAGAAGAACGTCGAAATGCCCTACAAGATCGAAGATGTCCGCCCCAGATTCGAGCTGCGCAATCGCAACTACGTTGTAACGGGCGGCGCCCAAGGAATCGGCTTTGCGGTAACACACGCCATCTGTGAGATGGGTGGCAATGTCGCCGTCTGGGATGTTCAAGAGAAACCGGTTGACGAGTTTCACGGCCTTGCCGACAAGTTTGGCGTCAAGACGCTGTACATTCAGACCGATGTCACGAAGCAGGAGGCTATTACGGCCGCCATGGACAAGACTATGGCGGAATTCGGCTCGCTAGATGGATGTGTCCCTGCTGCAGGGATCGCCATTGACAAGCCATTCATTGAACAGACCTGGGACGAGTTTACGCAGATCCAAGAAATCAACGTGAGTACTTGTACTGCTGTCTTCTAATCTACCTGCTGTTGCTAAGCAAGGAGGAAATGGCAGGTCAGAGGAGTGTTTTTCGTCGCCCAGATTGTGGCAAAGCAGCTGCTCAAACAGAACAGAGGAGGCAGCATTCTCCTGATCGCCTCCCAGTCTGCGCACATTGCGCTTCCTGGTTATAGAATGGCGGCCTACAACGCATCAAAAGGCGGCGTATTCATGTTGTCGAAAGCCTTGGCCGTCGAATTGGCACCTCACAACATCCGCGTCAACACCATTTCTCCTGGCTTTGTGGACTCAGAGATGACCCGCAGCGTGCGTGAGACGAAGAGCAAGCGCGAGGGAGAGCAAATGTGGCTATCACCCCCAAACCAGCGCCTGAGCACCCAAAATGACCTAACTGGCGCTGTCGTCTACCTTCTATCCGATTTGTCGATTCACACAACGGCGGCGGATATTGCCATTACAGGAGGGTTACATGCAGGCACAATTGATGGGCTAATTAGCTATGAGCAGTAGATGAAATGGAGCATTCTGGCTTGATTATTTTATCAAAAGACTGGCTATCACTCTGCAAATTCCAATGCTGAGCTTGGGGTAAAGTCGCAACCGAGTACCCTGGCCTGCTGGAGCCGCCCTGAGTAGGAAGGCGCTGGGGCTAGCCGCAAGACTGCGGAGTTCGGGAATTTGCAATAATAATGCGGGGGCCCAGGACCAGATTGCGGGGGTGGGCCTGCATGGATCAGCTCATATAGGCTAATTGCCATAGCGAGTGAATCAATTGCCGTCTCAAATAGTATACGACGATCAATATCTTCAGGACGAACGGAACCTTGGCTCATAATTCAAAGTTACAACCAGAATCGGGAGCGGAAAAGGACCTTGATTGTCGGCTGTGGACTCAGCTTGTGAAAATGGCGTCCTCTGGGCTTGCGGCTGAGCCAGGCGGATAATGGTTTGGGAATAGGGTGAATTGCATGGCGTGTCAGCGTGAGCGCCAGCGTGACATGGGGTCATGGCGCGAGACAACTTAGCTAGCTAGTGGCACGAGCCAGGCCGCCACGTCGCTTCGGTCCTCTGAATTTCGGGCGGAAGACGCACTGGAGGGATCAAGTCGGCAATGGCGCAGTTTGATCGAAGTGAACTGGGGCGGAAGAGAGCAAGATTAAAACTACAAGCTATCTCGACAGGGTGGAATTGTGGACTTTTTCTCCAATCTTTGAGTTTTACCTTTGCGATATAGCAATAAATTCTTCATAATTTCCCTGTGCTTATTACCCCAATGGAGGATTACGATCTTGTCATTGTCGGAGCGGGTAAGTAGAACCTGGGCCGCAGTCCGCCGGACTAGAGGAGACTGACAACCCATTGCTTCTAGGGTGGTTTGGCCTTGCAGCTGCCAAATCCTACTTGCAGCTTCACCCCGACGATAAAATCGCAGTACTCGAAAGCGCGGAATCATGCGGAGGCACCTGGTCCAAGAACCGTCTCTACCCTGGCCTGAAGTCCAACAACATTATCGGGAGCTACGAATATCCAGACTTTCCCATGTCGGAAGAAAAGTATGGAGTGAAGCCCTTCAAGCACATACCAGCCGCGGTACTTCACCAGTACCTAACCGATTACGCAAAACACTTTGGCATATTTGAAAGAACGCAGTTCCATACGAGGGTGGAAGTCGTCGAGCCGGGTTCAGACGGCGGTTGGAAGATGTCTGTTGTCGCGCCAGAGGGCGAGAGAACTTTGAACGCGGCGAAACTTATTCTCGCTACTGGCCTGACATCTACTCCTAACATGCCGAAATATCAAGGAGAGGAAGACTTTGGCGCACCGCTATTTCACGCCAAGGAATTTTGCGCAAAGGCGGATACCCTCAAGGACATCAAAAAGGCCGTGGTTGTGGGCGGTGCCAAGTCTGCTTTTGACGTTGCCTATGCCATGGTGGAAGATGGAGCAACGGTTGACCTTGTCATCCGCGAAGATGGCCATGGTCCTGTTTGGATTGCACCATCCTTTGTCACTCCCTTTAAAAAGCGTCTAGATCAATTACTGGTGATTCGCTGGATGACCTGGTTCAGCCCGTGTCCATGGGGACCAGAAGATGGCTACCCTGGAATACGAGGCTTTCTGCATGGAACTGCAATTGGACGCGCAATTGTCAACTTTTTCTGGAAAATGCTAACATCCGACGTCGTGGATGCAAATGGATACGACAAGGAGCCGAAACTAAAACCGCTAAAGCCTTGGAATTCCGCATTCTGGATTGGCAGTGGCCTCAGCATCCTCAATTACGACTCGGACTTATTTGATCTTGTGAAACAAGACAAGATCAGAGTGCATATTGCTACCATTGACCACCTAGAGCATAAGAAGGTGGTTCTGAACAATGGGACGAAATTGGACGCAGATACCGTCATTTGTTCTACGGGGTGGAAGAAAGAATCCACTGTCAAGTTTAAGGGCCTCAGCCCTGCTGGATTTGGACTGCCGTTCAGCGACAAGGAGAAGGTCGCACTGAGCAGCAAGGCTGACGAAGACGTCTTGACCATGTTCCCTCGTCTTCGGGATCAGCCGCAACTTCGCTTCACCCCGAAGGCAACTGATCCATTACGCCTCTACCGGTTCATTGTTCCGTACGAATATATGTCCAAGCGCACACTCGCTTTTGCAGGCGCAATCTCGTCTGTCAGCACATCGATGTGCGCTGCTGCCCAGGGCTTGTGGATTTCAGCATACTTTGACAACAAGCTGGATCGAATAGAGCGGACAAGGGAGGGCATAACCGATGAGATTATGCTACATACACAGTGGGGGAAGTGGCGCTTTCCGTGCGGGTATGGTGCCAACCTGCCAGATTTTGTCTTTGAGGGTCTCCCATATGTGGACATGCTACTTAATGATATGGGTCTTCCTACGCACAGGAAGAAGAGTCTCCTAGCTGAATGGGCTTATCCCTATACACCAGAGGACTATTCTGGCATGGTCCAGGAGTGGGAGGCTTTACAGGAAGCAAAGGGCAAGGTGTGAGAGGGAGATACCCGAGAATTGTCAGGCGTGATACGTCCATTGCGACACACTGGGCGTGGGCTGTCTGCGCGCCACTTAAGTAAACTGGTCACAAATCCTTTCAGATCTTCATAGTCGATCTTTATTTTGCATATTTAACAGGCGTCTTCGCGAGTCTCACTGTAATACTTGTCTTTGACACTACTCGTTGCTTGGCTGTATGCATAAAATGCGAACGAGCATCGGTCTTTCAGTCAACAAAGAGGTGATTGATATACCAGAATTCAATTCCATTACAAAAGCCACTGACGACCTCCCGCAACAATGCCTCGTGGTACCCCAGCTAGTCGAGTAGCTGCACTGCCATACCCGCAACTCACTTCGGCCTCGGACCACCCTGCAACTCGCATACAGACCCCGTCGAACTAACGCACAATTTACTTGTATTAGCTATTAATTACACGCTGAGCTCGCCACCAAAGCGGAACTATGCTCCCCGTATGCACGGGTCTTGTATCGAATCGGCATTTAGATACCATCCGTGCACAGAACAGCCTGTCCGGCCTGTTTATTTGCAGCTTTCAGTATGTAAATCTTTGTATACAACGTAGAATTGCATTGCTTACAACAGGGATGGCGCAGCACTTGGCGGACTTGCCAGTCTCGCTGCAGATGCTCTCGAAATGCTCAGCATCTCGAGGCGTCGTAGAGGCTGTAGAGAATTTTGCGTCAGTAGAGATAATTGCAAATCGTAATATAACTGGTTATATTCTCATATAGTAGCGTGTACGTACGAACGTGACCATCGAGGCAAATAACGCCAAGGATGTCGGGGTTGCAGCACTGAGGGTTGGAGTAGAGGCCGCCGCCTCGGCAAACCCCGGAAGTGCGAGCTTCGATTTTGGCCGGAGCAGCCATGGCAGCAGCAAGGAACGTGGCAAGAATAACGAACTTCATTTTAATGAGCAACTTGAGATGAGGAAGTAGAAATTAATGGAGTGTGAGGCCTTTGAGTAGTGAGTGTGTGTTGTTGAAGCGGGTGAAGAACGTTGAAGTGATTATAGACGTCCACGGCAGACATTATATAGTTATTGTTGTCCAGCGCACATTGTAATTGAAGCATTATCTGATATTATACCAAGACAAATACGGCTCCTTACCGAAGTCAACAATGCTCGCGCAGGACCATGCAGCATCCGAATCACACCCACGGTGTCTAAGACAGTGTTTTTCGGAACTTCACGCCACCAGAAGGCAGTCAAATGGTTTCACTATTCAACAATCGTAGCTACTGAGCTTCCTCTAACTCCACTTGTAGCTTCTTTGGTGCGTAATCGCATCGGATGGCGCACCCTGCTCTACCTTGGTCCGCTGGCTGCCAATAAGACCAAAAGGTGATGGCTCATTTCACCACTTTCCGGTGCCCAGCAAGGTGAGACGGTATCGGACAGAGAGATAGATAATTGTAAACTCGTACTCGCATACAAATGAAGCACTGTGCAGTTTATTAGGTACGAGTACCATAACCGAGTAAATCGGAAAATATTGACGGTAGCGTCGCGCCTAAGTCATGCCGCAGAGGCTGTTGGCATGGAACATGAGCCAGCAATAAGTCGACGGTCAAACAGACGATAACAGGTGTGTTTAATGTAAACGGATTAACGTGATTTTATTAGTTACAGAGGTCATACGCCGGCCGACCTATAAAGATTTCCCACACTTTCTCGGGAGCGGATCGCCTAATAATCATTTTCCTCAAAGAAACCGTACTTCTTTTCTAGCGTCTCAAGGTCTTTTCTGTAGAGCTGCAAACGTTCAAGACGTGATTGCAGGCTCGCCTCGCTCGAGCGCAAATACCGATCGCAGAGAGCCTCATCCGACAGGTGCCTCGCAACTGCCAACGCTCTGCACATGGTGGGCGACAGTATCCGTTTGGCATCCCAGAATGCATATCCCAGCATACGCACAGGGTAATCACTGTCTGGCTCCAGTATTGGCGAGTATTTTTTATCAGTCGCACGTCTGTGCATGCAGTAGCCAAAGCTGGCATGAGCAGGATCATCATCGTCCGGCGATGCCGCTGATTGTTCCGCCATCGTATCTTGAACGGGCCCGAATTCCAAGGCCGCGGGAAGAAAATCGCGCATTGAGGGAAAGTTCATACGGATCAAGTGAAATCGCTCATCTTTACCTCCTGTAGCAAGCTGGAACGCATGGCTTAAGCCAGCAGCGGCCATCGTACCCAGAGAACGAGCGTATTCATAAGCAAAATCGTCAGAAAACATACAAAGGTTTCCTAAATCAAGATCATGTAGGTCTACCACGTCATATGGATCTGGCTTTTCTTTCCAACTTCGGTCGTGGTCTTTAGGATCCGCTTCAGAAATAGCAAATGCCTTAACATCGATTTGAAAGACTTCCTCGAGCTCATAAAGAGTATCTCCAACAATCGACATGCAGTGTTGATGAATAGAGGTGATTTCTTCTACTTCCCAAGGGGATAAATGCCGTATGAAGACATCAAATTGGTCTCTAGCGCTGATTCCACCAATCCCGAAGCGGTATCCAGCTTGGAACACCCTGCAGTAGAGCTCAAACCTTACAAAGCCCCTGTAAAGCCGTGTCTCCTCTGAATTCAACATATTGAGTTCGTGGGGTTTCGCTGCCTCACACTCGACCAGATCCGGTAAATGGTAACGATGGCCTTGTTTCATTGCGCGATTGAGCATGCGAGCCTCCCGAGCAGCCTTGGCGGCAAGTTCTTCCGCCAGAAAGCAAACTTTCCTATGAAGTTGAAATGCCTCGGTGAGGGAAGTCTTTGAATTCGGAAAAGTAAAATCTTGGCCTCCGAAATATCTGTCCAAAAACGTTTTTACCTGGTCTTCTGACTCCTCATCTTTGGCAGCAGTAGGGAGAAACTGGGCTGCTTCGCTTGCTGCAGCGACTTCTCTGCGAAGACATGATGGAACCAAGGCGATTAAGAGTCGTGATAGTACTTGCACGGGGTTGGAGGCAAAAATCCTATAGCAATGCGGGGAGGCTGATATGAGGCTGTAGAGGCTTTGCGCGGAGCTGCAGCGCTCGAAGACTAGAAACACTAGCTCCGGCGGAAGCTGGTCAAGGCATTTCGGCATATTGTCTGGTCTCAAGTCCGTAGACGCTCAGTCTTCTCCCCAAGTATGATTTGCTGCGCAAGGGTCTGTACAACATTAATAATGTCGCGCGCCACCGATCAGACAGAGCCAGGATGACTACAAGTGTCGCTCCGCCACAGGCAGCCGGTTCGATGTGCCACCGGGGCTGAGTTGCTGGCGGTCATGGCGGCCTTGCACTATTCTGTATCCCGACAGGTTATAAGCAGAATTTGCTCCTTTTCAAGTACATACGACCACAGCCGCCTGAAAGCTCAGGATCCCGTCTGATCTCCTACGATAACCAGGCGAGCGCTCGATTAGTAGCTGGGTCGGTGACGACCAGCGAATACCGGGTGTTGTATGTTGATTTATTTTTTTTGCTGCCATTTTTCATTTGGCTTTTTACACATTTGAGATTTTTACCTCTAGCTAAAGACTTATTTTTTATTACACGGCTCAGAGTATGTGTGACCATGGTAAATTAATGAGGTGTCGCATCACCGTCTACCTAGAGCCGATAGTTGGGCATCAGGCAGCTGCGCCACGGCTGCAGGTCGTTTGTACGACATGCGATGAAAAGTAGCGGGATTTTCGTGTGTAGCGGCAATTGCATCTTTGATTCCTCAACCTAATTCCCAGCAACCTGAAAATGGCCGAGGCTTATAGTATTGACGATTCCATTCATTCGTTTTTCGAAACCAGCACATCCGTGAGCCGAAAGCAATGTGATGACTTTGTCGTGTCTCGATTCAATACCCCAGCGCAGCCAGTTCCGATACAGGGTGCTTGGAGCTACACTGTGACAGCCGGTGACAATGATTCTAGAGTCATACAGTTCAGGGATGAGGCATCACCCCTTGACCCTGCGAAAATGGACCTCGTGAAGCAAGCAGCATCCGGTTTCGTGGCTGAAATCGTGTATCATGGAATTCTTGGTGAAGAGCGTCCGTTGCATATTTATGAGATGAATACACTTCCTGGTAAAGCATATATAATAGCAACGGATCATTCTATCCCACAACCAGATGACGCAAAAGAACGACAACGCAATACTGTTCAAGACCTTTCGCGGTACAGTTGACGCTCGTCTCGTCAAGGGACTTGGCTTGAGGCTAACAACTTCTAGTTTCTTTGCACAGTCGTGGCATTGCGCACAACCACAGGCATCCGACCCCGCGAACCTTGCGTCTGAGTACGGATTCAAGCTTGGCCGCTTAGCTGAATCTCTACCACAACGATTTGCCGAAAAACTGCTTTCACTGGAGCCTCACCTTCCTGCCGTCTTCTCTAAGCTGCCACATGTCGTTACGCACGGAGACTTATGCGAGCTCAACATTCTCATCGACTCCATAACGGGAAATATCACAGGCATTGTTGACTGGGCAGAAGTACGAGTGCTACCATTTGGCTTCGCTCTATGGGCATTGGAGAATATCCTTGGATACATGGACGCTGAAGGGTGGCACTACTGCGACAATGAAGATGAACTTCGTGCCTTATTTTGGTCCAATTTCTTGCAGCAAGCCAACAACTGTACGTATCAGCATATTAAATTAATTCAAGTCGTTCGATTGAGAGGCTTGTTTTGCCGATATGGCTTCGCAATGGAAGGCGAGAGGATTCTTGGTGTGGTAGATGGAACGGCTACTAGCAAGATGGCGTACCTGGATGCTTTCTGTCTATCTGACACTGCATTCGGTTGAACACTGCGCGTCATTTATAACCATTGAGCGCAAAGATACTTCTGTATTTGCTCATGCATGTTATGAGGCAGCTGCGTTCCTTGCCAGTGCTAATCATCTCCACGTATGTAGTAATAAACCCTGACAACATGCAACACCTTCACCTACGGTGTATCGTTCTGCCAATGCATTTACGTCGCCTTTAACATTTCGTTCGAAATTAGTGTGTGCGCAACATTAAAGTTGATACCCTGCCGGACTTCAGATATTTCCAACGTAAATTTGGACGAGACCGCTGTACCGGCAACAAACCACATGATAGCCCGGCATCCGAGGTCACATTATGCGGCGGCGTAATTAATCCAGAGCACTGGTAAGCAAAGTTTCATATAGACACGTTACATGGCGCATGCAACCCCAAAACGACGCCGTTCCCCGATGCAGACAATACCCCGGCTTCTCCAACTACCGACCTGTCGACGGTGCGGGGGTGGCGTCAGGTCTAGCTGCCCGAGTGAGAGACCTCCGCTGCGGATCGTCCACTCCAATCCAATATAGGGAGTTGCTTGCCAAAAGGTCATATCGTGATTGATATTGTAATAAAGGGGCACCTGTGACCGCCTGGAGATATATCTCCGCTGGTTTCTTGTTGGAAGTTCGAGTTGCCAGGCCATCAAATCCGCAAGGTCGACAGAACACGGAGCACGAAGCACTTCGACGTAGTCTTAAACTCTTCGCAGCGTAACCTAAAACTGCCCGTTGCAGAATTACAGAATGTAATCTTTAATTGTCCTGGCTGTATCTCCCATCCGTGTTCTGTGAGTGACAGAGCGGACTCGGCCGATAGTACGCCGCGAACAGTGTCAGCATGGACAATGCTGCCGTTGCAACTGTGCTAGCTTTGCTCCACAGTTAGCCGCCATAGTGTCGTGGATTATTCGGAGACATCTCTACTGGAAAGCAGTCACCGCAGGCACACTTTCAACTACTGAGCTAGTGGGTGACAGCGCATATCCATGGGCCGGACTTACCCCGGAGTTTCCGTTATATACGCCGACGCGGGGGCAGGTAAGCACGCCATGAGGGCCGCAATCAAACTTCTAAATATGGATGGTGGTATTATGCATATAGTCAAACTGCCATTGGTCATGCGGATTGCCCTCGCCACTTCTGTTCTGGGAAAGTCCTTTACCCCTCGGTGATCAAGATCTGGACTTGGCAGTCGGCGGCCAATAACGAATTGACAACCTGCCGTTTTTGGCCTAATTTCCCTGCAATAAGTTCCTTTTAGCTTCCTTTAATAACCTCTTAAATTTTTGAATGGGTGTGATTGTGCGGCTAAGTCGGCACCAGACTTGGCATCGGCAAAATCGGCACGATAGTGGCATTTGCTTGACGACTCTGACTGGACCGTCTCAGTGAGTTGGTGCGAAACTACAGACTACAGTTTGGCCACTATAGCTGGCGAGTTTCTATGCTCGCATAGTCTACGTAGTTTGTGGTTCCTTGAATGATGGCGTGAATATTACTTTCTCTCTCTCAACTATAAATACCACGTTGATTCCCCTCACAAGGAGAGCCATTAAGAACACTTAGCTCAATACAGTTTCAAGCTACACCTGTCTAAACATCTCCATTGTTATCTCCATCACTTTCATCATGAAGTTTGTCACTGCAATCTCGGCCCTTGCTACCTTGGCCGCTGCGGCCCCGTCTGGCTCTCCCAGCCCCCTCGACATCAAGCTGGAGATGACTGACAACAATGTCGTCAAAGCAACAGTGACCAACACTGGCAAGGACAACTTGAAGGTCTTTAAGCCAAATTCCATCTTTGACAAGGCGCCTGTTGAGAAGGTCACCATTAGCAAGGATGGTAAGTGAGAACCTCGCAGTCACTGTGCCAAGCATTTCGCGCTGACAGAAACATAGACAAGCCCGTTGAGTTCAAAGGCATTCGCCTTCGTCTGTCCAAGTCTGCTGCTGTAGAAGATGCGTTCCAACACATCGAAGCCGGCAAATCTGTTGAAGTGACATTCGACGTTGCAGAAACTCACGACCTCTCGCAGGGTGGTGAATTCAACATTGCCGCCAAGGGCGCCCTTCAATACGCATTGGAGCACGATGATACTCTCATCGGTGCTGCATCTTCTTCGGCTTCCATCACTGCATCGATTGACGGTGCTGCGGCCGCTGCCGTGCAAGACAACCAGAATATGCGACGCACAACGTTCCAACGCGACTGCACTGGCTCCAGGGGCCAGGCTGTATCGAACGCAGCTAACAACTGCGTCTCGCTCTCTCGCCAAGCCTCACGAGTGGCTTCATCTGGGCCAGCCAGCAAAATGCAGGAGTTTTTCAAGAGCTCTTCGCAGCAGGTGCGCTCGCAGGTTGCCAACGTCTTCGACCGCGTTGCGGCCGAGTGCCCCAACAATGGCGGCTATTCGCGAACATACTGCTCTGATGTCGGCGGGTACTGCGGCGGCAATGTCCTGGCTTACACGGTCCCAAGCCAAAGCTACATCGTGTACTGCGATCTGTACTTCAACAACCTGCCGCCGCTGACCAGCGCCTGCCACCGACAGGACCAGGCTACTACTAATCTGCATGAGACCACGCATCTGTCTGAGGTTGCTGGCACGGATGACCTTGGCTATGGCTACGACAACATCCGCCGCCTGTCCACGCAGCAGAGCCTCAACAATGCCGACAGCTACGCCGTCTTTGCCAACTCCATTTATGCCGGCTGCTAAATGAGCCACAACGGCGCAAAACGCCAGAGCGCGAAAGAGTGGTAGTCTCGAGAAGAAAACAATAGCCGCTGTGGCTGTAGCGGCTGTACATACTGCACAGATTTATACATAGTTTACTCGTAGCAGTCTCAATGATTCGTTTCACAAAGCTGGCATGGGCGCGGCCTCTGCTCCTAATACTGTCCGTCAATGTTGTGAAAAATATTCGTTTTCTATCCAGAAACTATGTAACTCTATGCCGTGCCAACTCAGCAACGTTCCATTAGATGCTTTCGGCAAAATACCTTACGGTTAAAATGAGCTGAATGGTGGATTTTAAACGCCTCGCCGAAATAAATGTCGTCTGTGGAGCGTGCTAGCGTCGCTCTTCACATGCATAGCGACAGTGAGCACTTTTATTTCGCCTTGGTACCCACTGCCCTGCATCTCAGCCCGTTCTCCGCCAAGATACTGACAGCTTCGCCCCCGGGTTTAGCCTATCAGTGTTAGTCGCGGCGAATTACGTGCAGCCCGTGGATACTCGACTTCGGTCGACACCGAAGTCCCGGTTATCACCCGTCCCATCTAAATCCGCTGCGAGCCGAACACTGAGATGACACAATTCACCGACGCCAATTGATATCATAACTCAGAAACATCAGCAGCGGGGAGCGGCCAATTTTAGGACTTACTGTTCTCACCAATTCTAACCATATATTAACCTTGTCAAGCCCCTTTTAAAGTGGCGTTGAAGTACCGGGTCTACACCTACGACTAAACCTCCATTCACACGATCAAATCTCAAATCGAGTGCATAATAAATACACTTTGTATCAGGTTCGGGATGGCAGCCGATAGCCCCCAAGTGGGCGTCAATGCGCGATTGGCGCCAAAGAAAAGCGCAGATGCTGTTATTGCCGACTCCAGCGACTCGGATGAACGCCCGCAAAGTGCTCAAATGAACATGGTTACAAAGCGTGACATTGACGATACAACTGTTTTCTACAACACGCACAAGGATAATGTCAAACCCATGGATGAAGAAGCGGCCGCCCGCATCAATCGCAAGAACTTCTGGTGCCTCCTTGGCCAGACGTGGTGGGTTTCTTTCCTCATCCACCTCGATGAAGGCACTCTTGGACAAGCCAGCGTCATGGGCTTGTTCGACGATGTCGACATGACGAAAAATGAATTCAACAATACATTTGTGCTGTACTACACTGGCTACCTGGTTGCTCTTTGGCCAGGTGCTATGATTGCTCAGCGCATAGGCCAGAAGAACTTTATTGTGGCTTCGCTGATCTTGTGGGCGTTGATTTTGGGAATGCATCCACTCGTTCAAACAGGCAAACAGCTGCTCGCACTAAGGTTTCTTCTCGGATTGGTAAGAAACGCCTAACTCTTTTGCGCTAAAAAAAAAAAAAAAAAGAAAATGGTGCTAATGTCGCAGGCTTCATCACAAATTATTCCGTCAACGACGGTTCTTCACCAAACCTTCTTCCCACCACGAAAGAGCCCGTGGGTGCAGCTACTGTGGTGGTCCGCCGGAAGCTTTGCTAGTGTTTTGCTCAGTCTCGTATCATACAGACTCATCCAAGATGACACAGGCGGCGCGCTGGTTGGTGGTCTGAAGTCGTGGAAATGGCTGCACATTATTTGCGTCATTATTACCTTTGTCATCGCAGCCGTCCTCATTGTGTTTCTTCCTGACTCGCCTGCAAATGCCAAGTGGCTCACACTTGACGAAAAAATACATACCATTGCTGCAATTCGAGAGACCCATGCGGGCATCTCAAACTCGTCCCTTAAGTGGGATCAAGTCAAGGAGTGCTTTACGGATGTGAAAAGCTGGCTATTCATGTACGTTGCGCTCGTGGACCTCTTAAATCCGTGAACAAAACAGATGCTGACAAGCTTTAGCATTCACATGTTTCTCAACGAAATTCCAAACAACAGTTCTCACCAGCTTCCCTTAATCATTGTGGGCTTCGGCTTTACGCCTGCCCAAAGCGCTCTATTCAATGTCGCAAAACCGCTCTGGGGAGCCTTTTTAGTGTGGGTGTCCGCCGCCTTGGTGTATGCTACTGATCTCGGCGTTGGGTACACTTGTGCACTGTCATATATTCCATGCGTTATTGGCGGCATAATGATGGTAAGCAGTTCTAGGTAATCTGCTATGCGTCCGGGCTAACAATTCAAGGTTGCGGTCCCTTGGTCGAATAAGGTCGCTCTGGTTGTCGGTACGCAGATATCCACATACAAGCCCTCTTACCTTCTCGGCCTCTCTTGGGCAGGCACGACTACTATCGGCTACACCAAAAAGTTGTGGCTCATGTCGACGGTCGTGGTAGCTGCGTCGGTTGCAAATATGATATCTCCAGAGTAAGTTCACATTTTGTGCCCAATTCCACAGCTGCGTCTGACAGGCGATAGGTTCTGGCAAGAAAAATATGCCCCACGCTACATACTGCCCTGGTCGTTCATGCTAGCATCCTGGGTTCTTTCGCTGATCATGATTCTCATTATTCGATTCTACCTCGCTCATGAGAACAAGGTGCGCGCTAAAATGCTTGAGCAGCACTACAGTGACAACCAAGGTACACTAGATACTGGAGATGGTATTCTCTGTCTTAACGAGAGGGATTTGGATCAGACAGATCGCAAGAATTTGCGCTTCGTCTATCCCCTGTAATTGAAACTATATAAAGGTGCAATTTAGGGTGTAGAAACACGTATAATAGACTGAAATGTAGCGGTATATTCATACCTTCATTTCTGTGTGGTGTAGTACTGTCTATTGGGCGACGGTTTGTGCCTTCTCCAGCTTCTTGCGCTCGCTTTCGAACTCGTCCACCTCGACTGATCTGAATTTGCGGGCGGAAAGTTTCATTTCGAAACGCTGCCTTTATTAGCAATTTTAAACATATCGAAACAATATAGAAAACATACTTTATCAATCTCTGCAAAGGTCATACCGGTTGGGTCAGGCAGACGGTAGAAGATCCAAATAACACACAAGACGTCGAAGCCGAACCAAAAGAAGGCAGTCTTGCCTCCCCAATCCCATGCCGTAGGGTCTTTATGTGTCAGCTTTAGGTATCTCAACTCTATTTAGTTTTCTGAAAAGAGCTTACTGAGCATGTATGGGTTTAGCGAGCCGATGATGATGCCCTCGACATTGTAGAGAGCTCTGCCAAGATTGAGTGTCTTGACCATGAGGTGACGCGACGTCAATTCCGTTACCAGCGAAAAGGCAATTGTACCGACGCTGAATTGGTACATTACATTCCATGCTAGAAGCATAGATCCAACAGCCCACGACGCAGCCTTTGTTTTGATCAGCGATACACCGCCAATGATGAGAAGAAATCCACCCATGGCAATACAGCCCCAAAGATACATTGTTCTAAATAGCATGATTAGAAAATGTATACACAGTCGTTGAGTGATTCTCACCTTCTTCCGACACCAAAAGCGAGCAATCCCCAGACGGCAAACGTTCCGCCAGTGTTGATCGCGTACTGCCCCATAGACATTTCATAGGATTCACTTGGCGCGAGACCAGCCTGTACCAGAAAGTATGTCGAGTAGGACATAAAGGCAGAGCCGCATAGATTCTGTACAGTCCATACCATACATACGATTTCCGTGCGCCGGAGATTGACTCCTTTGAAGCAGTCGATGTAGCGGGACCCGACGAGCGTCTGTCACCCTGGTTAGCTGGATGATGTTGTAAGGCGCGGGGTCATAAACTCACCTCTTTCTCAATTTCACTGGTATGAATCATCATCTGAATTGTGTTGTCAATATCAAACCCTTCCACATTAGACTTTGCAGTTAGTCTTATGAGAGAATGTTTTGCTCGTTCATAATGACCGTGACGGACGAGCCACCATGGAGACTCTGGCGCGAGCCAAGTGATGACGAGTAGCGGTATGGGCCAGAACCACTGAATGCGAGTTAATACGTAAATATTTAGTGTTAATGACACTTTTTCATACCTGAAGTGCAAACGGAATACGCCATCCCCACTCGTCTTCTCTGTCCAAGAGTGTTCGTAGAATCCCGGTCGCGATCAGCTGTCCAATCCCCCAACAAGCGTTGACCTGACCATCGTTAGCCTATTTTCGTTCTTAGTAGAAATGACATGGGAAACTCATACCCAAGTTGTAAGGTACGCACGCAATGCAACGGGCCCAACTTCGCAGGCATATGAGGTCGTGAGAGTTTGGAAGACTGGCTCCGCAGTTAGTAGGTTGCCGAATGTTTGGATCAATATTTACCAACCTCCCAGCGGAACTCCAATAAGGATTTTAGCTGCCAAGAGCATTTGAAGATTTTGAGCAAAGAAGAACAAGAAAATAAACGCAATTGTAGCTATGAGCGATGCTGTCATGACGACTCGGTAGCCGTATCGCTCTGCCGCCCACTATTTCTATGTCAGCTGGTTATAGGGAGACGGATGATACAAAGTCGAAGTTATACGTACACCATTGATCTAATAGACGTTAGCGCATATCACTAATAAAAAGGGCGCATTTAGTAACACTTACGAGCAGTCCCACAATCTGTCCAACTGCACCGCCATTACCCAGACCGGCTTGCCATGGTGCAGGAATCTGTATGTCTCCGGAACCGTCGTCGACGCCGAATCGGCGAAGAAACTGAGGATACGCGACTGTAGCTTTTGTAAGTACCACATGTGACAGCAATATCAAGTTGAGGTGAGCAATATTCAAGTCTTACAGAAAGAACCGACGAGCACGATATCGTAGCCTACACAGAGCATCAGTATAGAACTTCGAGTGCGGACAACCCTCACCTACCTTCCATGACGACGGCAAACGAAATGAGAATACTCCACATAGACGCCATAGGATACAGCTTCAGTGCTTCCCAGAGAGACATGGTAGTTTCTGTCTCACTGCTTTGCTGCGCCGCAAAGAGGCGGTCGGCAATCTTGTCGACATTCTCGTGCTCATCGCCTCTTGTGACCGCCGGACTAATGGTCTCCTCGACGTGGGCTGTGTCTTCTTTGTTTTTTGCCATGTTTATCGCTTTACTTATGGAGTGTTTTGAGGGCTGAAAACGCTGGAAAGCGCGTCTATCGCCACCACAGGGATGCTCGTTTCCTTATATGAGGAATCCGACAGGAGCTGGCGGTGTTGGTGGGGGGTCTAGCCATGGTTGACGCCATTTCCGACCATAACGCGGCGCCAAAGCTTGGCCTATTTGTTTAGCGTCAACCAGCGAAGGGTTGCGAATGTCTCCGGGCCCAACAGGTTTTCCTGACGATGGCATTTACTCTTCTTGCCCATGCTTCAAAGAGCATATGTATGCTTCGCGCAGACCTTATGAGATGCACTCTGCTGCCCAGGCCGTTTGTAATACTGTATGCCCGGTTCTCCCACGGAATTCTGTGCTGCGCTCTCGCCAGCACGATCGTCGGCGACGCACACTAAGAGCTCGGTGGCTGTCGCGGATGATTGCTAAAGCCACCTATCAGGAGCGGTGCTGTCGGTGTAAGTGGCAGTCCGGGCCAGAGGGCGATTGCGGGGTAGGGCACATCGTGGGGGTGACCCGGGGTAATGCTGGATGCCGGGGAACTCAGCTCAGTGGACACAGCCAAGGTAGGCCTCCAATAGCAAATTCGTATAAAACAGTTTCTTACAAGGTAAAATATAAATGCGCATGTCATTTCGGCTGTCGCTCAGCTCCGCGAAGAGCAGGCTCTCATCCGCTACTCCCCGGGCGCCATCCCCACACCAGTAGCCAGCATCGGTAGGCAATTTGTCGAGACGACACCAAGGATGCTGCGCATTGGCCGATGAATAATGACAGTGATGTAGATTCATATATTTATTGCTTCTTTATCTGATAAATCATTGTCAAGTACCCATAAACCTCATACTCCTACTTACAGGCAGCGGCATTACGATGCCTCATTATGAGATATCTTGCCTCAGAGCGGGGTGAACAGTGGAGCTACGTCGCGCCCTACGCCTGACTCAACAGCCGAAACAACTCAGCACTCTATCTCATCTCACTACAGCCATCCATATCACAAACACGTCAAGATGGGAGGAAACGCACTAGCAGGAGGCTCTCCGAGCACCTTGCTCAACAGCTCTACCATTGACATTGCCAAGTACGAGGCTCTGTACAAGCACTTTCACCAGAACCCGGAGCTGTCGAATCTCGAGGAACAGACGGCCAAGAAAGTCGCCGAGGAGCTTTCCAAGCTTCAGAGCTTCGAGATTACGACTGGGATCGGTGGTCATGGCTTGATCGGCGTCTTTAAGAATGGCGAGGGCAACACCATCCTCCTCCGCTCCGACATGGACGCGCTACCGATTCTCGAGACGACGGGACTGGATTTTGCCAGCAAGGCCAAGATGAACGACGTCAATGGCGTCATGCAGCCCGTTATGCATGCCTGTGGCCATGACATGCACATGACTTGTCTACTAGCTGCGTCGGAGATTTTGGTGCAGCTCAAGAATCAGTGGAAGGGAACGCTGGTTGTGTTGTTCCAGCCGGCGGAGGAGCGCGGCACCGGTGCTCAGGCTATGGTTGATGATGGGCTATATGAGAAGCACAAGTGTCCTATCCCTGACTTTGTGTTGGGACAGCATGTTGTCGCTATGCGCGCTGGTAGTATCGGGTCTCGCGTTGGCACGATCATGGCTGGCGCCGACAGTATGAAGATTACGCTCTCCGGTCTGGGTGGCCACGGATCGCAGGTATGTTTACGACTGAGAGCTCACAACATCCTTTACATCTAAACTGATTTCGTTACCTGCAGCCGCATCGCACTATTGACCCAGTCGTGATGGCTGCTCACGTCGTCGTCCGCCTGCAATCCATCGTCAGCCGAGAAATCAACCCAACCGACATTTCCGTCCTGACCGTCGGCAGCCTACAGGCCGGCCAGACCGAAAACGTCATCGCCGACACGGCAGAAATTGGCGTTGACATTCGCAGCGTCAAACCTGAAACCCGTGAGCAACTCCTCGCCTCGATCCGCCGCGTCGTGGACGCAGAGTGCCAGGCCAGCGGCGCCGCCGCACCGCCCAAGTACACCATCACGCGCCACTTCCCGGTAACGGTGAATGACGGCCCGATGCTGGACACGCTTACTGGCAGCTTCAAGGACCATTTTGGCGACAGGTTTGACGCCGACATACCCGTGACTACCATCTCGGAGGACTACTCCATCCTCGCGACCTCGCAGGGGAAGCCCAGCCTGTTCTGGCACTGGGGAGGCGTGGAGGCGGGTGTCTGGGATCAAAAGGCCGCGGAGGGACGGACGCTGCAGGATATTCCTGCGAACCACACGTCCAAATTTGCGCCGGTGATTGACCCTACGATGCGCACTGGAATCGACGCGCTGGCTGTTGCGGCTTTGACGTTTTTCCAAGAAAAGGTGTAATTTTAATAGGATATATTTTGCTGCGCTTATGTCTCCTATCTGTAATATGTCGCGTACTTTGATTTTCCCTTCACGGCTTCAATAAACTTTTCCGCAATAATCTCGTCCACGCGCGCTGATGGATGAACAGCATCATACCTAGAAAGTTTCAGCTCATCAGCACATCAACACATATTATCAAGCAGGCACAGACTTACCAGAGGAAGCTGGATAACGGATTCTCAGAAGTTGAGCAGTTATTTCCATCACAAGTCACATAGGACCCAATAACAGTCGCAGGTGGCGAAAGGTACGCCGTCGGATCAGCGCGAATATCAAGCAGCAGCTCATGCGCATCAAACACAGTGAACGTAGCGCCCGCCCACCGCTTCTTCACGACAAACTCAAACGCAGCACCGTAGACATATAGCGCATTCACGCTACTCGCATACTGAAACATCTTTTGCTCAATCTCCGTCATGTTGTAGCTCGTCTTGTTGCCCCAGTAATTATTGTTGCGCGTGCCCCCGTTTTCCGGCGCGGCGTACATGGGCGACAGCTGCAGCGGCGCCTCGTTGAAGAGGACAAACTGCCGCCCGCCAGTCTTGTATATCTCATCAAACGTCGTCCAAGCACAGCCGACGAAATCGGGTATGCTCGTGCCTGCGACGTTCTTGTCCGTCAGGAAACCATCAGCGCCGAGGTCGTTGGTGCCGATCCAGAGGGAATACACAGTGTTGTCAGTTCTACGGTCAGGGTATAAGTTGGGGTAGGCGAGATCTGCCTTGAAGGTAGGTATCTCGTAGTCGATAACGGATGGGAAGGGGCCCTGGATTTGGTCGAAATAGTGACTTGTAATATTGTTGGAGCACATAGCTCCTCCGACTGCATAGTCAAATAGGCTCGCGCCCGTGAGGTCGGCCACAACGCGAGGCCACGTCTTCCCGCCGCCAGACGTTTGGTTGCTTTCTGGTGTCATTTGGCCCAGTGGAGGTGCTTCACTGTGGGCGAAAAAGTAGGAAAGGCGAGATTCATCGGTATAGCTGTCACCAAACGTGATGAGGTTTTGCATGCGCCGGAGACCACATGGTTTTGCAAGTGCAAGCCCACTCGTAGCCAGCACCAATGCAATAGGGAAGAACATGATACCTGACTTGCGAAA
This sequence comes from Lecanicillium sp. MT-2017a, assembly GCA_003056585.1. Taxonomy (NCBI): domain Eukaryota; kingdom Fungi; phylum Ascomycota; class Sordariomycetes; order Hypocreales; family Cordycipitaceae; genus Lecanicillium; species Lecanicillium sp. MT-2017a. The sequence goes on from PXYN01000281.1 coordinate 250,574, forward strand.
ATGCATCTTACAAACTAAACAGACGTACCGAAGGACACAGGCCTTTCATATATATAGTAGAATCCTACGCTACAATGCCTTTGCGCTAAACTCCGATCGGGCTATTATACGAAATGGAGTAGTCAATGTTACCCTGCAGCCCCCGCACGAGAGAGCCGTCGGCTCTATCCAATTTCTGCACCAATGGAATCACGACCATCGGCAATATGTATATCATGTTTAGCCGGGGTCGATGAAGACGAATACGCAATGACTATGCCGTAACACCTTTTCTACGACTATATGCTCTGTTGCTCGTATTCTGTAAACCTGGCGACCGTTGCACTCGTTTCCTATCTTGTCACGGCAAAGCCCCACTACCGGGTCTCCCCGCCCATCCCAATATAGACAGCTGAACTTTGCAATGAGTCAAGAACCCGTAGACAACTCTCAATCACAGATCTCAATTTTCTAGTGCAAACAGAACTTGTCCAACCCTGCCTTCGAAGTGTTTGCTTCCACTACGGTGAATCGCTGCTCGCAATGGCGTACCCCGGTCCCGGCTCAGCCGTACCCGCACGCTCGGACCCGCGGCTGCAAGGTTTCCTGAGTGCGCGAACAAAGCTCATCCAGGACGAAAAGAGCACAAGGTCAGACGCAGCCTTTCGGGCTAATCTATCACCAGTAGCAGCGCAAGCTTGCCGGATAGTAGACGATATCCGCGACCTCGAGCTCCGCACAGTATGGAAGCCAGACGTCGAAGAGACCATGGCCAAGGACAGGCACGAGGCCATCTTTCCCGGCATGATGTTTATGCTCGCCAAGGAACGGCTTGAGGGTACTAAGTTATGGAAGATTGTGCGTCGCATGCCCAAGGGGTGTCTACTGCACAGCCATATGGATGCTGTGGCCGACTTTGAGTACTTGCTCGATGAGTTGATGCGGTTACCGGGCATGCATATGTCGAGTGATCAGCCCCTTGTGACCAGCCGGGCCAGAAAGGATGCCAAGTTGAGCTTCCGATACAAGGCGAAGGATAGGACCGAGGGAAATGTTTGGGACCGTGGCTACGAACCGGGCACGTTCATCTTGCTGACCAAAGTGGCTGACGATTTCCCCGATGGCGGACGCGCCAGGTTTCTCAAATTCATGCTCTCGAGATGCCGCCTCTCGTTTTATGATGCTCACGAGCAGCATCACGGTATCGATGCTATCTGGACCAAGTTTGAGAAGTGCTTTTCGGTGGTGGGCACAATGCTGCACTATGAGCCCATGCTACGCTGTCTGCTGCGTCGAATGATGTCGGTGCTCAAGGCAGATGGTGTCAACTGGATAGAAACACGGTACGTTCGCTTACAAACCCTGCGTTGACATTGCACTAACAGGTTCGGCATTCAGCATTACGTGGCCTCTGAATTACTGCCGTGACCAGCATGAAGAGCCCGAAAGCGACTACGTCCACATGTTCCAGGTTATCGAGGAAGAAATAGCTCGCTTCCGCGCCTCCCAAGAAGGTCATGGGTTCTGGGGCATGACATTTATCTGGAGCAGCAGGCGCGCTGCCGATACGGACCATCTGACGGAGCACATGAAGCATTGCATAGCGACGAAGAAGAGGTTCCCGCGTCTAATTTCGGGGTATGACCTCGTCGGACCAGAGGATCGTGGACGGCCCCTCGACGACTTGCTGCCGGAGCTGTTCTGGTTTCAAGAACAGTGCGAGAAAGAAGGCGTGCGACTGCCGTTCTTTTTCCACGCTGGCGAGACACTAGGCGACGGTGACGCGGTCGATTCAAACCTGTTTGATGCCATTCTGCTAGGGACACGGCGCGTCGGGCACGGCTACAGCTTGTACAAGCACCCGAAACTCATCGACATGGTCAACGAGAAGCGCATCCTGGTAGAGTCGTGCCCGATATCCAACGAAGTCCTGCGACTCTGCGGGTCCATACTGGCACATCCCCTCCCGGCTCTGCTGGCGCGAGGCGTGCCCTGTGCTCTGTGCAACGACGGGCCGGCGATGCTGGGCCAGGAGACGGGAGGGTTGTCACACGATTTCTGGCAGGCTTTGCAAGGGTGGCATAATCTCGGCCTCGCGGGACTCGGGTCAATCGCCGAGAACAGCATCGTCTGGGCCGCCTTTGAGGACCAAGATGAGGCGACCTGGGTGCAGGAGATTGACGGAGCTCATGCTGGCGTCGGCACAAAGGGCGTGAGGCTCAGGCAGTGGCGGGCCGAGTGGGAAGAGTTTTGCGAATGGATAGTGCGAGAATTTGGGCAAAATTAACGTTGGGCGATGCGAGGGTCAGTGATGCATAAGCAGCAGACACACGCAGAGTAAGATGCGGGCGAGCCACACCATTTATACATGATCCTTGGCTGGGGGGGGGGGTGCCCAAGTGTCGATTTTGGCCATCAAGGTTCTCAGCGGGCAGCCAATCGACTCGGCAGGACGCGACCGATCGGGCAGGATGGCGCAGGCAATCTCCACAGCGTGCATATAGCGTATCGATCTTGATAGATCCCTGAAATTTAACGATTTGACCATCTTGAACCATATATGTCGATAATTGCGTCTTGTGGTTGACGCACAGGAGCCAGACGACGGTTCTGCTAAGTCAGCAGACGGCCACGGAGCACACAGGCAGACACAGTCAGAGTCGGAATGAGAAGTGGAGCCCCAACGAACAACGGCCACGTACTCGTAACGCCGAGCACAACGGCGGCATCCCTCCCCATGCACTCTCTCATGTAAGCATGCATCAAAAAAAGGGGGCCTTTTCCGGTATCAATCAATAGAAAGACGATCCGGTTTCTTCCCTGCAAAATTGCCAGCCGAGATTCTAGATTATCTCTTTTTCTGCCGAGGCGACGCGTCGTCCAGGAAAGGATCATGCTGCAGACAGCTCATTGGTGGGCTGCCCAAAAGAGGCAACATAGGCTGGGAGAGGCAGCTCAGAATCAGGCCACTTCCCCACCTTTTCGTTTGCCGCCTCCCTTGCTCTGCGACGTTCGAAGCCGCCACGCTTTGCAGTCGTTCCATGCCTCTTTTTCTGTCAGCAGACGACGACACGTAACGCTAGCTACCATAGTACACAGTACGGAGTAAGTAATGCACTTAGCGTATCGGAGGGTAAAGATGGAAAATATTCCGTAGCTGTGAGATGGGCAGTAGTGCTCGACAGCATGCCGTGGCATGTTCTGTGACTTGGAAGCTTGTCTTGTCCCCGTTTGACGCCGGCCCGTCAATGCATGTGAACAGTCCAATAGGCGGACGGAAACCTGACCGCCAGCTGTAACAAACTCCGTACAAGTTCCGTGGCAACTGCAGCCTCGTCATTTTAATAAAATATTATTTTATTTTATTTTATTTTATTTCTTGGCAAGGCCCGGGCCCTGGCCCTGGCAAACGGCAACGCGGCGATCCGTTTGCCGGCCAGCTGGTCACACCTGGCAGCACCACCTACCTACTACGTACATACTGTAGTACTGCAGTCCCACTGCCCACCCTCCACTACGGGCAGATCAGTCGATAATGACTGCGATTTTGGAAGCCCATGGATGCACCCGCAATCCCACCTCCCCGTCTCGTCTAAGCCGCACCCGCGTTGCAACGCACCACAGTCACCCCGTGCCACCTCAGCCATCCCAACCGTCATCTTTGGGACGGGGCTTACGCGCTAGGTATTAATTAATGCCTGCCCCGGCCCTTTCGTGACCAGGTTTCCTTTTTACCGACAAAGAATACCCTGATTTAATACTTCTTATTCCTGTCTTGCCTCTCTCCTCTCCCAAGAGTCATCTCTCATTCCCTTCTCCAGCCCGCTGATCGCAACAAGGGCTAGAGCCGAGCGTAATACGCCAAACAATCACCAGAAAACCAGAATACCAAATACCAAATCTCTCAGGCAAACTGCTGCAGGAATGGGTTCCGACTGCTGTGGCGGCCATAGCGCCCAAGAGGCGCACGCTGTTGCCGGCCCCTCTCACGAGACGGCCAACAACACCACCGAGCACCACGATCACGAACACGCCAATGGCCACGGCCACGGTCACGACCACGGCCACGACCATGGCTCTTCCGATGGCCAGTCTCTAGCCACTCAGGACGAGCAGCATGCCCATTGCACCGATGAAACCGACTGTGCTGCCAAGGGCGATATCTGCAATGACGATGCTTGCTGCGACAGTGACGACAACTGCAGTCAATCTGCGACACTGGCCTGCTGCGACTCCAACGAGGAAAACTGTAATGGTTGGTGTCATTCTTCATGCTGCCCTCCCCCTTAAACATTTTTAGCCCGTCTCGACGGCCTCGCGTCTCTTTTCCGACACGTTCCCTGGAATCTCAGATACTTACATTCCAGCCAGAAAAGTGCATCGCCGCCGCTGCCGCTATCGAGTGTGAAAAGGCCTGCGAGGCCGACGATGGTATGTAAATCCTCCCCACCCAACCCCCGCCAGGCATCGTGGCGGCCTGGTGCCCACCAGGCTACCCATGCAAACTTTCTGAGACATTCCCGATCATCAGGTGAAACATTCTTGACTTACACCAAGGGCAATTTTGTTTGATATAGGCAACGCAAACCACCAACATGACCACGCTCATGATGGCAACGGACATCATCAGTCTTCTGCCTGCAGCACCCATCTCGCCAGCGCTTTTGAGCAATACAGCGCATACCTCGAGTCTGCCCGTTGCATCTGCCGCAGCGTGCTCGAACGCGGATGGGCAAAGTCTTGCTGTGACGCTCAGCCTCGCAAAGCGCCCGTAACCACCACCACCACCACCACCACCACTGTTGGCGGCGCTGCCGGAGCCTACTCTACGGGACGAAGCTCCAAGCCTGCTCATCACCACCATCTGTTCAAGCGTCGCCGCAACAACAAGATGCACCTTCACCGTGGTCACAATCACGGCAACCATGGCCATCACGGCCATGACCACGCCGACTCGGACAGCTGCCATGATAAGGATTCCGATTGCTGCAGCGGTCATGAGGTTGAGTTTGTTGAAAAGCTGCCCAATGTCACTGTTTCCGGCGTGCGAGATCTTGAAAAGGCAGAAGGCCTCGAGCACCTTACTCTTCACGTCGAGGGCATGACCTGCTCTGGCTGTGGAAACAAGATGGAAAAGACCCTGAAGGGCATCCCCGGTGTGTCTGGTGTCCGCGTCAACTTTGTCATGGGCTCTGCCGAGTGCAGTGTCAACACCTCCGTTGTTAGTCCTGACGACGTCATACGCAATGCTGAACGAGGCACGGGCTTCAAATGCACCAAGCTTGCCAGTGACGACCAATCTCTTGACATTCTCGCGTCCGGTCAGACAGCCAAGTCGCTGACCGACCTCGAAATTCTTGGAGTCACTTCTGCCACTATTGTCAACAAAAAGACTGTTCGCCTCAGCTACGATCCCACTTTGATTGGTGCCCGAACTCTCCTGGACAGCCTGCCTCCTGGCACTGGCGGGCTTGCTCCTCCACGCGATGACCCATCCATGTCGAGCGGCCGCAAGAGGCTATATGACCAGCTCATCAAGACTATCGCTGCTGCTGTCCTCACTATCCCCGTCGTTGTCATGGCCTGGGGCGACAACCTTGTCGAGGAACCAACCAAGGCTTACATCTCCCTCGTTCTCGCAACCTTTGTACAGCTCATCGCTGTTCCCGACTTTTACCGTCCTGCCATCTCGGCCCTTTTCCACAGCGGTTCTATTGAAATGGACATGCTTGTTGTTATCAGCATCACCGCTGCCTACGTCTACTCTGTCGTCGCCTTTAGCTTCCGCGTTGCTGGAAAGCCTCTCGAGACCTCAGAGTTCTTTGAAACCAGCACTCTCCTCATCACTCTCGTCATCATGGGCCGCCTCGTTGCTGCTTTTGCTCGTGTTAGAGCTGTGGCAGCCGTTTCTCTCCGTTCTCTCCAAGCAAGCACAGCTGTCATTGTTGAAAACGGTCAGGACAAAGAAGTTGACGCCAGGCTCCTGCAATACGGCGACAAGTTCAAAGTTGGGCCCCATACTGCCGTACCTACCGATGGTATTGTTGTGTCGGGCTCCAGTGAGATTGACGAGTCGATGCTCACTGGCGAAAGTGTTCCCGTCTTCAAAAAGGACAGTGACTCCATCATTGCTGGTACGGTCAACGGCTCAGGCACCATCGTTGCGCGACTCACTCGACTCCCTGGCAAGAACACCGTCACCGATATTGCCCAGCTTGTTGAGGAAGCCGCCAACTCTAAGCCCCGCATTCAAGACTACGCCGATCGTGTCGCTAGCTGGTTTGTGCCTGTTGTTACTTCCGTCGCAATCATTGTCATCATTGTCTGGCTGATTGTTGGCATTAAGATCCGCCACTACAGCACCGGAGGGGCCGTCTCCAACGCCATCACCTATGCCGTTGCTACTCTTGCCGTCTCTTGCCCTTGTGCACTTGGTCTTGCTGTACCCATGGTACTGGTTGTTGCTGGTGGTGTGGCTGCTCGAAGCGGTGTCATCATCAAGTCCGCCGAATGCACTGAACGAGCTCGAAAGGTGACAGATGTCGTGTTTGACAAGACCGGTACAATCACAGAGGGTGACTTGGACGTCATGGCTGAAGAATACTTGGGCAGTGACCAAGATGAAGCTATTGCTATCACAAAGTCTCTTGTCGCCGGCAACAAGCATCCCGTTTCCCTTGCCGTTGCCAAATTTGTTGACGAACGAACTTCTACAAAGGTCGAGCCAACTGATGTCCATGTTATTCCCGGTGCTGGCGTCGAGGCCATGCTCGGCAAGGACAAGATTCGTGCTGGTCACCCGAAGTGGACTGCCACCGAATCCGACCCTGTTGTGCAACGCCTGCAGGCACAGGGCATGACTCTTCTCGTCATTACGCGCAACTCGGCTCCTATCGCTATTTACGGCCTCCGCACGCGTCTTCGCGCCGAAGCGATCAAGGTTGTGGATATTCTCAAACGCCGCAATATTTCCGTTCATCTCGTCTCTGGCGATCTCAAGCGCGCAGTTGAATCTGTCGCCGAGACTGTCGGCATCCCCAACGTGGCCTCCCAGTGTACCCCCGCCGATAAGCGCGACTACGTCGCCTCGCTCATGGAACAAGGAAAGAATGTCATGTTTGTTGGTGACGGTACTAACGACGCTGTGGCCGTTACCCAGGCCGATGTTGGCGTCCAGCTCGCCAGTGTCCTCTCTGCCAGCGACGTCACCCGCGGAGCAGCAGACGTGGTTCTTCTCAACGGCCTTGAAGGCATCCCCTTTGTCATGCAGGTTAGCGGTGTGGCCTTCCGCCGCATGATGTTCAACTTTGGCTGGTCGGCCGTGTACAACGTTCTTGCCATCCTACTTGCCTCTGGAGCCATGGTCAACGTCCGCATCCCGCCCGCGTACGCCGGTCTGGGTGAGATTGTCAGCGTCTTGCCCGTCATCTTCGCCGCCTCGACCATGTTGATGAAGAAGATCAAGGTAGAGCAGTAAACGGCTGTGTTGGCTCGTTGTCCCTACGAGAATAGGGCCGGCGCGTTCAACACTGCTGGCCGCTTGAGCATTGAAGCCAACGAGCAGTATCTCAACAAACTGCCCCTTCAATGCTATAACTGCTCCCCCTCTTGCTCTTGCTTGTGAATACGTGATTTTCTTTCTTGGCGAGAACGAAGAACCCGGACCTTTGGCTGCTAGGAGAGATTTTGTATGTACGGTTTGCTGGTGCGGATTCTAGTACTGGTGCAATGTATAACCCCGGAAACTTGGGGATATATATATAGATACAAAGTATATACTATCCTCATCACTTGTGCATTCGTAACATGGTTGTGCAAAAGTATATTATGATTTGACATGTTTCTCATTAAGCAGCCGTTCTTCGCTGTAATCATGCCGCAGGCGCCATTCCTATCCGTGGTAAGAAAGAAGGGCCTGTCCCAAAAACGCCATGAGTCCCATCCGGGTATCCTTCCCAAGTGAATAAAACAATCCCTCTCATTACACAACACAAAATGATTCACGAACCGCAGCCAAAGGGTCATTAAGCATCCGGGCTCGCCCCAGCCAGAGACGTAAAATCAACAATGGTATAAAGCTGCTCCAACACGCCCAGCTTCTCCCTCAGATAGCTCCGTTGCCCCTTTTCAATGCGCTGGAAGCTAAACATGAAGCGCACGAGGTACTCAAAGTCCTCGAGGCGCGCGCGCGCGTCTTCCTGCGTCTGGCCGGGGCCGAGCGGCAGCGCCAGCACGTCGGCGACGGTGCTGGTAATCTCAAACAGCTTCTGCAGGATGCCGCTGCCGTGCGTGACGACGTTGGAGACGTTTTCGAGCTTGCTGACCAGGTTGCGCAGCTGTGAGGAGAGGCGCTGCGCGGGGAAGTGCAATGATAGACCCTCGTGGGTGTCTGAGGATGGGGCGGAGCGTAAGAGGCCGTGGTGCAGGGCAAATTGCCAGACGAGCGTGCGCAGCCAGAGCCGGGTGATGAAGAGGTCTACGTGCTGGACTTCGGTGAACTTGCCGCCGCCAGACGCGGCGAGGGCTTCCTGGGCTTCCTGGGCGGCGGCTTCGTCGCGGTCGAGCGCGGCCTGTTTGGTTTCGATCCATTGCGCCGTCATCTCGGGGACGGGGAGGTTGGGGTCCTTTTGCGCGGTCCAGTGCGCGAGGAACGGTCCGTCGAGGATGCGGAAGAGCTGGATGAGGCGGTTCCAGCCGACGTCAACATGCGGAGGAATCGCCGGGTCGCCGAGAGGCACAGTATCGGGCGGTACCATGACGCATGGGAAGCTCGAGACGGTGGAGAGGAAGCGCTCGTGGATCCAGACTTCCCAGTGGACGCGGTGCAGGCGGCCCATCTCGAGGGGGGTAAAGGTCCTTAAGCTCCCTAGCTGACGCGTGTTGAGCACCTGTACAAGCGCAATGGCTTCGCGCAGAATCATCAGGCTGCGGTCCCAGCGCTTAAAGGCCATCATGGTGATCTCGAGGAAGACGCAGGTCATGATGCGCTTGAAACTGGTGGGGACCTCAACGAATAATGGCCCCGCGTCGTGGATGGTTAAAGCGCGTTGGTGCGCTCGCTGAGCTAGGCGCACGAGCGTCGCGATCTCCGTGGAAATGTCGACATCGCAGTGTACTTCAGAGGTTAGGTTAATGGTTATGGCGGCATATGCGTAGACGAGTGCGCAGTCTTCAATATTGGCGTGCATGTTCTCGATGGAGGTTCGTATCTCGGACGTCGGGATGACGGGGTTGACCGGGTAGACCTTTTCCTCGTACGCAGGCAGGTAGCCGAGAAAGTATTCGCGCGTGTAGTGCGATATCCCCGCTTCGCCGCTCGTGATATCCGCTATGCCCGCTGCTATCGCCTGGTTCGCGGGTATGGTCGTGTATGCTGTTGTTGCTGTCGGGCCGACGCCGACGTCGGCGTTGACGATGCCGGCTATGCTGGTGACGGAGGGTGTCGTCGCAGACGGCGAGATGCTGCCGGCGCTGTTACCGGGGCTTATTCCTGCTGTCGGCGCATGGGAGGCCGTCGACGAGGAGGGTTTGCCATTGGTTTGCGGCTGCTGCTGTTGGCTGTTGCGCAGCTGCTCGACGAGGCGGCCGCGCACGCCCGGTTTCCGTTTGCCGGGCGGCGGCGCAAAGACGCATGTGAGGTTGAGGTGGGCGCACTGCGAGCAAGGCTGGCTGCCGTTGCAGCGGACCTTGCGCACGCGACAGCCGTCGCAGGCACGGGTGACTCTGCTGGACATGATGCAGGCTTGCAGGCGGTCCTTGCGACGGCTCTATGGAATTGAAGATTGGAAGCTCTTCAGTATCGCCGTTGCATTGCTCCGGGTCGAGCCGCTTGTCTCTGGACGGGTTCCAGAGACACGCGCGAGAGGTTCAAGAGGCAGTTTGAAAGCTTGGACCCGTTGGAGAAGCGACGGCGTTGCGATGACCGTCGTAGGAAATGGTAGAGCGTTGGGCGAAGGTGTTGAAGCAAGGACCTTGTTCTGATGTGGAGCTGGGAGCTGCAGCAGTGCGATGTAGGAGCAGGGTAGTGCGTAGTAACGTGTGGGCACTGTATGCGCACGGTGAATATGCAGGGTTGGCAGGCTACTTGGTCAGCTGGATTGCCTGCCAAACCGAGTAATAGTGGTACGGTATCGTATTTGTGGCGGACGGCTCGTGTAACGCGAGATGTACTGTAAGAGCTCACCTCTCTTTTAATTTACGAGCAGAGTAGGTACGAGCAAGTTGACTGGCCCGGCGTTGAGAAGAGCCTGGGGGTGTGGTATGGTTAGGTAGATAGGTGGAACTGATACTTGCAATAGGCAGCGACTAGGCAGATAAATACGGCAGCAAAGGATTTTATATAGCAATAGCTCGAGCTTTGAGTAAACTTGACTAAAAAGAAGACTTTCAAGGGCTAATACAAAGATCTGAACATTATTTATAGCTAATTGGGGACGAGCTAGCGATGACCTCGACAAGAGCCACAGTCAATCCGGAGCCGAATGAAGTAATAGGTTGTCATCGGGACAGTGCAAAAACCTTCTTTAAAGCATATGGATATGGCCAGGCACTACCCCATACTGCAGATATACGAACTGTTATCCCAAGAGATATAATCAGAGCTGTAAGAATGGCGTATATACTTTTGCCTTGGACGCGCGATCTGAACGAGGGAAGCTGTTGAAGTGGATCAAGTCTTAGCGCCTTAACGTGGTGGAGAACACGCAACATTCTGTACTGACCCTGTGGGACCAGAAATCTCACAGCCAGAGACGGAATGGAGACTCTCCTCTAACAAGGCTTGAGAGATTCTTCATCTCATATTCGCGTGAGCCTGACCAGCTGCAGCGGCTTTGGGCATCTGTTGCGTTACGAAAACCACCACAGCACGGACGTCGCCGTGGCCCGGTTCTCAAATGCTGCAGGCATGCATACTATTTATCGGCGTCCTCTTTGCATGCTATTTATTGTTGTTACACGTGACATCTACCAAAGCTGGCTTATATTAAAACGATGAAAGCATTTACCCTGTCTTTTCTGGCCCTTTACTTCCCTGTTAGTCTTTGAATAAAGCCATTGCCTGTGTTGGAACACCTTTCTACCTTCGGCTTACGCCCTCGCAGATCTACACTTGTTAACTACTAACACATCTTCAGCTACGCTACCATGAAGTCTATTATTACCGTCTTAGTAGGTCTTACGAGTACCGCCACTGCCATTAGAACTCCGAATGCTCGCGCTAGAGAGATCTGCGGAGATCTTGGAGTCATGGACGGTCTCCATGGAGACCTCGACCCCGCCCAGGTCCGGATGTGCACCGAGCACCCGTTTGGCCGCAACCGAGTGCTGGATGAGGCTAACGGGGCCTCTCTGGCACCCATCGACGGCAAGGAACCTCTCGTAGCAGAATCATCCTCCGCTTCTTCTGCGCAGTTGCTCCAGGAGCGTGCCTGCGTCACTCCATACACCCATGGCTGCTCTGACGGCTTCTGCTGGAGGAGCTGCAAGAACTATGATGACCCAGTTAGTATTGGTAAGTGGTGCTGGCTTGCACACTTTAAAGGAGAAGGCCCTTGGGTTACTTGCAATACCTGGGAAGACTGCGATAAAGAGCCCTCCATTCAATGCGGTAAAGGCGATAACTGTGCTTCGTGCGGCTGCAGCTGTTGATGCTGGCTCTCGAGTGACTGTTTTTAAGTGTCCGAGGTGATATAACAAGGCCTAAAATAGCCTAAAACTGAACGTCGCCAATGTTTCATTTTGCATTCCTTTGTGCCAGTTTTGTTTGAACCGATAAATTGAAACCTTTCTTTTTAATGCTCTAATTACTGACCCAACAAGGAACCGAGGAAAGTTGACATGTGCTTTTGCTTCTAGTTTATATACTTCATCTATCGTGGTATCCCAAATGCCAGTCCGTCCCATTCGTAAAAAACAACACTGCATGGACTTTAAACAAAAAACTTCATCTAAGCATTGACAAGATACACCTGTCCCTCAAACGGCTGCAGCACGCCCTCCTGGCCCTTGCCCTCGTGTGTTGACGAGATGCGCACGAGCTTGACCTCGTCATTCTGCTGCAGGTGCAGCTCCTGCGCCGAGGGCGGCGTCCATGTCTGCGGCTGCTTGCTAAAGTTGAGGACGACGAGCGCGCGGCCCTGCCCGCCGACGCTCTCCTTGGCAAAGCCAAAGACGTTGGCATCGTCGGCCTGCAGGCTAATGTAGTCGCCGTAGACGAGCAGGTCGGCGTGCTCCTGGCGGAAGGCGAGCATCTTGCGCCAGTAGGCCAGGACACTCTCCGGGTCGTCGAGCTGGGCGGCGACGTTGATCTCGGCGGCAAACGGGTGCGGCTTCATCCAGGGCTCGGCGACGTCCTTGCCCGCCTTGAGCGCGGGCTCCGAGAAGCCGCCGTACTTGGACTTGCCGTCCCAGGCCATGGGCACGCGCGAGTGGTCGCGAGCGAGGTACTGCATGGCGCTGAACGCCTTGTCCAGCTCCTCCTTGTTGTCGGCGCCGTACGTGTCCTTGATCATCTGGTAGTACAGCGAGCTGTCAATGTCAAGGTAGTTCTCCGGCGGGTAGCCGACCTTTGGGGTGTTGACGCAGCCAATCTCCTGGCCCTGGTAGACGTACTGCGTGCCGCTGAGGCACGACTGCATGAGGGCCAGCAGTTTGGCTCCCGCGACGCGGTACTCGGGGCTGTCGTCGGTCCAGCGGCTGACGGAGCGCGCCTGGTCGTGATTCTCGAGGAAGACGGTGCTCCAGCCGTCGGTGCCGCGGAGCAGCGACTGCGTGCGCTCGACGGCGGCCTTGACCTCCGGCAGGGTGTAGTTGCGCGGGGCTGTGTCAAACTTGTGCTTCTGACCGAAGCCGACGTCGACAATGTCAAACTGGAAGACCATGTCGAGCTGCTTGGCCTCGGCGCTGACGTACGACAGCACGTCCCTTGTCTCCGGCGTGCACGGGAGCTCGCCGACGGTGATGGCGCCGTACTTGGCCAGGATGGCGTTCATCTCGCCGAGGAACTCGTGCATGCGCGGGCCGTTGCAGTAGACGAGGCCGGCCGGCTGGTAAGGGGCCTTGGGGTCCACGACGGGGGCGTCCGGGTAGTCGAGCGGCTTGCTGTACATGTTGACCGTGTCGACGCGGAAGCCGTCGACGCCGCGCTTGAGCCAAAACTCCATGGCCGAGTCGTAGATGGCCTTGCGCGTGACGGGGTTCTCCCAGTTGAGGTCGGGCTGCTCCTTGGCAAACAGGTGCAGGTAGTACTCCTGCGTGGCCTCGTCCCACTCCCAGACGCTGCCGCCGCCAAAGTTGCAGCGCCAGTTGTTGGGCGGCAGGCGCTCGCCCGTCGCGGAGTACTTGGCGGGCTTCCAGATGTACCAGTCGCGCTTGGGGCTGTCCTTGGAGGCGCGCGACTCCTTGAACCAGGCGTGCTGGTCCGAGGTGTGGTTGATGACGAGGTCGAGCATGATGCGCATGCCGCGGGCGTGCGTCTCGCGGATCAGCGTCTCCATGTCCTCGACGGTGCCGTAGGGCCCGTACACCTCCTCGTAGTTGGCAATGTCGTAGCCCATGTCCACCTGCGGGCTGTCGTACATGGGGCAGATCCAGATGACGTTGACCCCGAGGCTGGCAATGTAGTCCAGCTTGGACGTGATGCCGGGCAGGTCGCCGACGCCATCGCCGTTGGAGTCGCAGAACGACGCCGGGTAGATTTGGTAGATGACGGCCTGCTTCCACCACTTTTTGTCTCGGCCGATGACGGTCATGCTGGGCAAAAAAAAAAAAAAAAAAAAAAAAAAAACGGTCGTGGTCTTTGATTCTTCACTCCCCAGACACCCCAAACAAAACAAGAAAAAGAAGAGGAGGAGAAGGGAGGAAAGAGAAGACAGAACCAAGGCCAAGAACCCGGCGCCCGTGCACCCTACGCAGCGACGGCCGCCTCCCACGTCCACTTCCGTCCCCTCTGTCCTCCCCTCCCCCCCCTCTACTCCACCCACTCGCTCCCCCGTCGCCTCGTCTTCTGTT